>HG710960.1:30872-38402 GCA_000499725.1 Eimeria brunetti
GGGTTTAGGGTTTAGGGTTTAGGGTTTAGGGTTTAGGGTTTGCGCGCAGACGTGGAGCTGTTGGACTTCGACGTCCAGCAGATTTCAAACCACCAAAAAGAAAAAAGAAACGCATGCATTGAAGCCTTCGCCCTTTCTCTTCCTTCTTTCTCCAAACCCTCAGACCCCCTAAACCCTAATCCGGAAAGGTTCAATATGCTTGACTCCCTGCTGCTGCAGTGGGCTCAGGGGTAGGCCCCTAAACCCTAAACCCTAAACCCTAAACCCTAATCCGGAAAGGTTCAGTATGCTTGACTCCCTGCTGCTGCAGTGGGCTCAGGGGTAGGCCCCTAAACCCTAAACCCTAAACCCTAATCCGGAAAGGTTCAATATGCTTGACTCCCTGCTGCTGCACTGGGCTCAGGGGTAGCAGTCCCCTAAACCCTAAACCCTAAACCCTAATCCGGAAAGGTTCAATATGCTTGACTCCCTGCTGCTGCTGCAGTGTTAGCGGTGCTAGCCCAACCCTAAACCCTAAACCCTAAACCCTAAATAGTAGGCTGCTGCAGGGACACCGAGGTAGCGAACCCAAACCCTAAACCCTAAACCCTCGACGATGGCGACGGTTGGTTGGAGGGTATTAATTGATCTTCAGGTTCTATTTAGTGTTTATTTTTGCCTAGGGTTTAGGGTTTAGGGTCTAGGGTTTAGGGTTTAGGGTTTAGGGTTTTTGCATGCAGCGTCAGAGACGGGGCCCCCCTCGACTCCGGGGGTTTGCAGCAGAGCGGGGCTAAGAGATCCCGGGTTTCCTCAGCAGCAGCAGCAGCAGCAGCAGCAGGCCCAGCAGCAGCAGCAGCAGCAGCAGCAGCAGGAGACGAAGAGGTTGAGGGTTTAGCAGCAGCAGACAGCCTCGAGCGGCTTACGGTGGCCCAGCTGCGAGGGTTTATGGCCCGCAAGGGTTTACAGCCCAGGGGGAAAAAAGGGGATCTTATTGCTGCAATTAAGCATTACTTTGCATGCAAAAAAAAATAACTTCTGTCGCCCTGTAAACCCTCGCGGGACTAGGGTTTAGGGTTTACGGGATAGGGGCTAGGGTTTAGCGTTTACGGCTGGGCCGGAAGCGTCAAGGACGTGCTGCTGCTCAAATGCCCCTCAAACCCTAAACCCTAAACCCTAGAACGGGTACTGTTTTTTCTTTGGCTTCTGTGAGGTGGGTGTTTCTAATTTAGAAGGTTTTGCTTGTCGCTTAAATCATGCGGAGTCTAGGGTTTAGGGTGAAGGGTTTAGGGTTTAGGGTCTAGAGTCTAGGGTTTAGGTTTAAGGGTTTAGGGTTTAGGGTTTAGAAGAACAGTAATAAGCATCGACGTTGCAGTAACAAACGGATCGCCTCTTCAATACAAATAAGAATTATAATAATTATAAAAACTAAACACCATTATTATTATTGGTAATTAATTATAATTAATAATAAAACTAGCAAAAGCGCCAAAAGAAAAAATAAAAGGTGAGAGTGAGATCAACCTATTAACATGAATTGTACGTTTAGTACACTTATATTTAATTATAAAAGTATCGAACCGCTTGTTATTATCTTATTTATTCTATATTCGAGAAAAACTGAAGGAATATCCATTTAAACAATTCGTTTTTGTGTTGGTTCCATTTGCTGCTGAGGTGTACGTACACCTCGAGCGAGGGAGGGAGGCTGGCTCAAAAGTGGAAGTTGAATAAAAAAGCATATTTGCCTTATTTTCCGATTATTTTTTGATTTCTTTTTGAATAAATGCATATTTTAATGCAATTAATTCATTGCTTCCACTCAATGCATGCAGAAGCTGCTTTTGTATTGAATTGCATAGTGGGCATACTAAGATCACGTCGATACACCGGAGCGCCGTGCCACTGGGGGCGGGTGGAGGAGGTTGGGGGGGGAAAAAGCGGGAAACCGGGTTTAAATTGGGTTTTAAATCCCTAAAAAATGGAGACTATTGTCATTAATGAATGATAATTTCGAAAAAAGCGGCGAAAAACAATAAAGAACCAAGCTGCATGTACACCCCAGCATCGCAGTAGTAGTAGCCACGGTGTTTGTATGGGTCTCGCTCCCTACCAGCTTTCTTGAATTTTCTGTTGGAATATGGCAATTTGGATTCGTTAAAACCGTTTATTTTCTTTGTATTTTCTCATTGGTTTCTATTTGAATCCCCTTTTCCACTTTATTTTCTTCTTCCTGTTGGTTTCACTCGCTGTCGCCTCCCTGGAGTTCTGAATTCTCCTTCGCAACTCCATCATCGCCATTTCTTTCTCTTTTTTTTTCTTTTTGAATAACTTTTCTCTATTTTCTTTTTTAATTTCAGAGTAAATGGGGTGGCTACGTGTTTTGCTTTCTTCTTCGCGGCTGCCTGCCGCTGCTCGGGCGTCCGCAGCAACAACAGCAGCACCAGCAGCAACAGCACCAGCACGAGCAGCAGCAGCAGCAGCAGGAGCAGGAGCCGCAGCAGCAGCAGCAGGAAGATATTCGGTCTTTTTCTTTTTCGCCCTTTCTCTGGCCCTCCTCCCCGCCTGCTGCTGCCCGGCCTCTGGTCCAGAGCTGCAGCTGGGTCTGCAAGCCTCCTCCCCAGCAACAGCAGCAACAGGAACAGCAGCAGCAGCAGCAGCAGCAGCAGCGGCGACGGATCCTGCCTCAGCCGCAGCAGGTGCCTCCCTGCTTGCTGCAGGTGGCCATACACCCCGTCGTTTGTCTGTATCTGCAGCTCTGATAAACTTTGCAACTCAAGTAGCTACTAACCAGGAAATCCGGCAGCTAATGGGCCAATGGACCAGTATGATGGGAGAAGTATTCCGGGGTCCAGACACCCGAGAGTCTTCTTTGCCTTTTTACTGGAAACTCCCCCAGTGTGTTCTTACGGTGGACTTTGCTGCAGTGGCAGATGTTTCTTTATCGGATGCAGCGAAGGTCCATTTGTATTATACTTCTACCCACAACGCAATAGTGCTGGAATATGTGGAAGAAGCAGCAGAATGGATTCAAGTGCTAAAAAGGCCTTTTCCTCGACTCCAATTTCTTTATCTCCCAGCAGAATGCATGATAGATGAAGAAGCCTATTTTTCGGCGTTTTGTTTGAAGCCGTCGGGGCGTTGTATGATGCTTCGGCTGGACATACACCTGAAAAGGATAACAAGGCAAATGATGGTGCCTATCCAGCCTGTTGCTGCTGCTGCCTTCCTGCAGCAGCTGATGCAGCAGCAAGACTTCTTGTACAGCGATGCTGCTGCTGTGCTCGAAGCCCCAACAACGCCGGGGCGCCTTCTCTTTGACCCTCTGCGGTGTATAATGCATGCAAGGGTTTCTGCGAAAAGCCCCCAATTTATATTTATTTATTTCAACCCCCAAGATCATTCCTTACGGGTAGATGCCCAAGCTTCCGACGAATCTTGGTTTCGAAGAAAAGTCATTCTACCCCTGGGCTGTGGCGGTGCTGCTGCAGCAGACTTCGATGCTGCGGTGTACGTACACCCCGAGGGCTTGTACAAAGTAGTAGTCCAGGCGATAGTTGCCCGAGGGACAGACCAAAATAGGAAGGAAGTGGAAAAGGGAGAAGAAAAGGAAAAGGAGAGGAAAAGCATTATCTTTATTAAGAAGGGGGAGGATAAAAGACCTACCACGGAGCTCAGATTTGGGGAACATGACCCAAAAGATTTGTATCCCGATGACGCCTATATTCCCCTCGAAACAATGCTGGTGGGACACCCCTTCTAGTCCTTTCTTCCTTCTTTTTCCCCTTTTCTCCCCCTTTATTCCTCTTCTTTATCCACTTCATTGAGGGGGGGGGGAGGGGGAAGTTTTTGCTGGGGTTTTCCGCTTTTTCCTGTCGGGTTTCGTGCTGCTGCTGCTGCCAACTTTCGACTTTCTCCCCTTGTGCTGCTGCAAACAAAGAAGGGGATATTAGCGATAATGCTCCATTTGAGATGCAGAGGGAGGGAAAAAGAAAGAAAGCAGCAGCAGGCAAAACCCAAACAAACGGCAGACGCTGATTATTTGGCCGCTGCTGCTGCTGCTGCTGCTGCTGCTGCTGCTGCTGCTGCTGATGCTGATGCTGCTGCTGCTGATGCTGCTCTTCCTTCTCTCTCTCTTTCTTTGTTTGTGTTTTATTTGATCGCTTACTTGTTTTGCTCTTTTTCGCTTCCCTACTACCTACTCCTTTTCTTTCCCTTTTCTTGTTCGTGCTTATTCCTCGTTTGGGGCTGGCAGCTGCATGCAACGCAGCAATGCCAATTCGGGTGTATGTCCACCCGGCTGAATCTGCAGCAGCAGTTCAGCACGAAACTTTTATTTCTCTACTTCTTCTCCTTTTTCTTTATTAGAGGTCAATACGGAGGCGAGGTGTAGAGGCAGCTGGTGGAGTTTCTTTAGCTTATTAGTGGCTTAGGCAGTTATTTATTTACTGGGCACTAGTTGAGAAGAAATTGAAAAGAAGAGAAAAAGCACAAGATTGAATTCCAGCTGACAAACAGCAAGTCTAAGTAAGAAGAGGGCGTAGGAGCTGGGGTGTATGGGGTGGCCTTCCTTGGATTGCTACATTCCATTTCAGTTAGTTTTAATCATTAGTTTATTTATTTTAATTTCATTTTATTATTTATCGGTCCGATTCTCCCAAAGATTCAACTTGAAAGGCGCAAGCGCCGACGGTGGATCTTGCAGGCGCTGGGGTGTACGTACACCTCGCTGGGCGTTTGCTGTTTTGCACGGTTTTTAGCTTTCCCTATGAATTTATGTTTTAAATTGGATAAAAATTTGAAATACTATTATTTCTGTAATTCGCTTTCTTTTTCTGCAAAGAATTCCTAGAACCGCTGGTCAGGTCCGCCTTAACAGCCCCACCATATACTGGTTTTGCCATCTACCTGCAGCAGCTCAGCTTATACCCCTTGAAAAGAAGAAAAATAAATTCATTTTTCTTCTTTTTTCTCGTTTTCATGGCTGAAATCGTCTTATTTCGGAGTACACAAATTTATTCAATATTTTCCAGAGTTTTTTAAATTCAGTTTTCACCCCCCAACCCCCCCATCCGCCCCCCCGCCTTATCAGGTGTACGTACACCGCAATTATTCCTCCTTTTTTCCCGTTTTTTTGCAATGAAGTTTCATAATGGCGTCAGTTGCACCTGCAGGCTCTCCTTTTCCTCGTGAGGCGATGACGGAGCCTCTCCTTCCAGGTGTATCTGCAGCTGTTCCTATTTCATCGTCCGTCCATCCTTCTTCTTCTCATTCTTCTTCTTCTTCTGCTGCTGCTGCTGCAGCAGCAGCTGCTCCCCGTCCTCCTCCTGCTGCTTCTTCGTCTCCTTCCTCTTTTTCTCTTTCTTCTGGTGTGCGCATGCAGCATGCATCCAATTCTTCTTATGATTACTTTTCTCTTTCCCCCCCTCCCGCTTTGGCATTTGCTGCAGCAGTTCAGTCTGTTGACCTTTTTGCTGTTGCTCCTTCGCTGCTGCGCTGCAGCTGCAGCTGCTTCTGCTGCCCCTGGCTTGATGCAGCAGCAGAGGAGCCCGTATTTAATTGGATTGAATTTTTGCATGCAGCAACCCAGCGCTTAGACCAAAGCAGCAACAGCAGCAGCAGCAGCAGCAGCAACAGCAACAGCAGCAGCGACAGCAGCAGCAGGGAGAATGAGGTTCAGCTGGCGCTGCAGCAGCTGAAACAATTGAGGCTAGGTCTACCCCCTTGTGGGGCAGCAGCAGAATTAAAAACTTTAATTAAAAAAAATGAAATTATATTTGGGGCTGTTAGAGAATTGCATGCAGTGCACAGACGCATGCGGTGGTGTCTGTACACCGCGTGCTTGCTGCTGCTGCTGCTCCCGCCCCTGGGCTGGCTGCTGCTGCTGCTGCTGCTCTTTTCTGCTGCTGCTGCTGCTCTTATTCAGTCCCTTTTCATCTTTCTTCTTTCCCGCTGCTGCATGCACCTTAATCTGCTGCTGCACCCCTTCGGGGTGGGGCTGATGCTGCTGCAAGCACGCCCTGCTGCTGCTGCTGCTGCTGCACCTGCTGCGGCTGCTGCTGCTGCTGTTGAGGATGGGAATGGAGAGACAGCGCAGCAGCAGCAGCAGCAGCAGCAGCAGCAGCAGCAGCTTTTAGTGTTAAGGGTTTTCTTGCTGCCGGAAGAGCCACAGGCAGCTGTCTATACACCCCAAATCAAAGGGGGGGAAGAGTAAAGAAATAAAAAGTAAATATAAATATAAATATGTTTCTCTTGAATAAAAGTACATATGTGTTTGTAGTTTATATGCAAATAACATATATAAATATATATATTACATATATATTATTATATATACATTATAAACATTATTATATATATATATCTTATTATATATTTATTTATTTATTTATTTCATATGTGAAATGTAGCTAATAGTTATTTGTCTTTTTTCTGCTTTTTACCTGCTTTCTTTCTCTGCCTTTATTGTCTTTATTCTTTTATTTCTTTTAACAACAGAAATGTACTCTTACTGCCATTTAATCATTTATTTATTTATTTTTTATTTATTTATTTATTTATTTATTTTACGGTGTATTTGTTTCTTTATTAAACAAATCATTTATTACATTTCTTTCCGTTAACAAGAGCAGAAATAAAACAAAGAAAAAGGAAAAAAGAAAAAAATAAAAAGATAAATCCCAAAATAAAAGAATAAACAAAAGGATAAAGGAAAATAAATTGAAAAAGAACAAAAATAGAAACAAAATTATAATTATAATTTCAATTAAATTTAAATTTAAATTAAAATCAAATTAAACAAAGACAGCAACCCCCTATTTATTTTTTTTGGTTTTTTCTCTCCATACAAACCAATGTGTATTTATAATGTAAATAAACAAATATATATAAATAAACAAATATATATAAATACAGAAATAAAGAAATAAACAAATAAAGAAATAAAGAAATAGATAAATAAATTAGTAGACACGAGACAAGTAGACTGGAGACAAACAAATACAAAAAAAACTTTAAAGTGAATATATATTTATATTTACTTTTATATTTATATTTATATTTATATTTATATATATATTTATATTTATATTTATATAAATAAATACAAATAAAAAAGAATAAACAAATTAGAAATATATTAATAGGCAACCCTGCTGCTCAGTCGAGGGAAACGCAAAAAAAAAATGAAAAAAACCGACAGCGTAGGGTTGCTTCTGCTGCTGCTGCTGCTGTTGCTGCTGTTGCTGCTGCTGCTGCTGCTGCTGTTGCTGCTGCTGGTGCTGCTGTTGTTGCTGCTGCTGCTGCCCCTACTATATCTGTTGCTGCTGCTGCCTTTACTGCATCTGTTTGTTGCTGCTGCTGCTACATCTGCTGCTGCTACCTATGTTGCTGCTGCTGCTACTACCTATGTTACTGCTGCTGCTGCTGCTACCATGTTGCTGCTGCTGCTGCTACCATGTTGCTGCTGCTGCTGCCTATGTTGCTGCTGCTGCTGCCTATGTTGCTGCTGCTGCTGCTACGTGTTGCTGCTGCTGCTGCTGCTACGATGTTGCT
>HG710969.1:1029-12416 GCA_000499725.1 Eimeria brunetti
GGGTTCAGCAGCAGCAGGGTCAGCAGCAGCAGTTGGGCTGGCGCAGCAGCTGCAGCTGGAGAAGCAGCGGATGCAGCAGCAGAAGTTGAAGCAGCAGCGGCAGTTGTAGTAGCCGCAGCAGCAAATGCAATTGAAGCAGCAGCAATTGTAGCAGCAGCAGCAGCAGTGCAACAGCAGCAGCAGCAGCAACAGCAGCAGCAGCAGCAGCAGCAACAGCAACAGCAGCAGGAGCAACGTGCAGAGAGTAAGGACTATCTCGAGGTGGGGTGTAAGGCACAACAGGCTGCCTCACCTGCTTCTGCTGCTGCTGCTGCTGCTGCTGCTGCTGCTTCTGCTGCACCTGCTGCTGCTACCTCCTGCGCCCTGTAGTGCAAGAAGCTGCTGTAGCCTTCCTCTCTTTCTGCTGCAGTTAGGGGCTGCAGCGAAATGTCTGTTTGCTGCTCCACACCTTCAGCAGCAAGTGCTGCTGCTCGTGCTGCTGCTGCTGCTCCTGCTGCAGGCGCTGCTGCTGCTGCAGGCGCTGCTGCTGGCGCTTCTGCTGCTGCTGCTGCTGGTGCTGCAGCAGAACCCTCCTCATCCACATCCATATGCGTGTGGGGCCCCGGGGGCCCCTCTGAAGGCGGCTGCCAACTCATTGCAGCTGCCTTTTTTTAACACCAATAAACCCTAAACCCTAAACCCTAAACCCTAAACCCTAAACCCTAAACCCTAGACCCTGACCTTTAGGAGCGAGAGCTCCTTAGGTCTGTGGGGGTCCCCCTATGTGCCGGCAAATAGCTAGCTAGCTAACTAGCTATACAGCTAGCCACACACCAGCTAGCTAGCCAGCTAGCAAGCTAGCTAGCTAGCTAGCTGCTGCGTGGGGGGAGATGATAACGAAACAGTCAAGACAGAACACAAGGGGAAACACGAAGGCCGAACGGCGTCTGCTGCTGCTGCAGTTGCTGCTGCTGCAGTTGCTGCTGCAGTCGCTGCTGCAGTTGCTGCTGCTGCAGTTGCTACAGCACACACTGAGGGGGGGTGTCGAGCGCTCCAAGAAGAGGAGCAGCAGCAGCAGCAGCAGCAGCAACAGCAGCCGTTTCGATTACCGCTGCTGCGTCGCTGGAGTCGCCTTGAGCTGCTGCTGCAGCAGCTGCAGCAGCGGCTGGGGTTGCAGCGATTCAGCTGCAGCAGCAGCAGCAGCAAAGGGAGAGAAAATGAAGCGTCAGGAAGAAGGAGGAGGCGGTGGCAACCAAAGTTGAATTTGAGGTGTATGTACACCTCGAAGGCAGGAAGGAGCTGGCGTGCAAATGTAGCGCATGAATGTTGCTGCTGCTGCTGTTTCTGAATTTGTTTTTCTGCATTTCTTTTTAAATGCAGTTGAATATCAACAAAAGCCAAAGAAGAAACAAAAAAGACAAACAAAACACAAACAATAAACCCAGCAACAAAGGCAGGCGGGGCTGTTCTCTCTCTGCTGCAGCCCCCAACCATCTGCCGCTTCGCTGCTGCCTTGTTCAGCAATTAAAAAGAGAATAAAAGGATTAATTAATTAATTAATTAATTATTTGTTCATTTCCGTATTTATTGTATTTAAATAAAGACTATATTCTTCTGTTTCGTAGCGAAATAGCTGCTGCAGCAGGCCCCCAGCTCTTTATGGGAGTCGTTCGTTTGTATTTCTTTGCTTTCTCCTCCCTCAGTTTTTCGTTTTGCATTTCTGCTCTAATAAATTCATTTTTTTGTCTTTTTTATTCAACCAGCATATCCCCCGCTGTCTCAGAAGCTAAGGAGAAACGCTGTCCCATTTATTTCTAAATATATAAAAGTGAATATAAACCCCTTGTTCACCGTGTCAGTGAAACTGCAAGCTGCCTATACACCGCAGACCTCCCCATACACCCGAAAAAAACTGAATATTCATCTTTTGACTTTTGTGCTTCATGCTGCTTCTACCTCCCACATTGAACACATTTATCTAGTGCTATTTCTTTATTTATTCTTTCTTAGTTGCCTATCCACCTATCTATCTACCTAGTCGAATGTAAACTTTCTGAAATTTAATTCTTTTTCTTCTATTTCAAGTGTATATTCACCTGCCGTGTTTCGGAGGTGTACGTACACCTGAAAGCCTGAAATCGTCAGTGTGTTTAAATAAAAATGGTTTCATTAGTTCAACATTTATACATTTTGCACTTAATAGGATTTAAACTCTTTCACTTTTATAAAACAGAAAACATTACAAAACATTCATTGGCCTTCTGCTTTACACTCTGCAGGGCTTTGGCTAGCGAAGCAGAAGAAATATACAGGGACAAAAACACCGATTTAAATTCATTAAAAACAAACGAACAGAGCAGCAGCAGCAGCAGCAGCAGCAGCGGCAGCAACTGCTGCTGCTGCTGCTGTTTTGCAGGTATAGATCCCTTTCTATCTGCTGCTAGACTCTGTTTACTGAGGTGTATGTACACCCCACAACAAACATAACAACAAAAGAGAAAAAACAAACATTTCATCTAATGCATTCAGGCGCCGCGGATAAAGGTATTAAACAAGAAGAGACAAATATATACCGATACCAAAGAGATAAAATAGATAAAGCAATTAACAAAGGAACAAAACAAAGAAAATAATAAATAATATAGGGAAATAAAGAAATAAAAAAAAAGACAAACAAATACTCCTTTTCATCTCCCAGAACGACAGCTATGAGGGTTTAGCTGCATTTGCTGCATCTGCTGCATCAATTTCTCTTCTTCTTCTGCTTTGCTGCAGCAGCTGCTGCTGCTGCTGTTGCTGCTGCTGCAGCAGCCCCCTTCGTGCGGGGCAAAACGCGCAGGGCCCTTCTTGTTGCTGCTGCTGCTGTTGCTGCTGCTGCTGCTGTCTCCCAGCTGCAGCGCAGCAGGAGCCCCCTCGTGCTGCTGCTCTTCATACTGACCATACTCTTCTCCACAATCTTCAGCAGCAGCCTGTGCTGCCGGTGCTGCTGCTGCTGCTGCTGCTGCTGCTGCAGCAGCAGCAGCAGGGTCCTGTTCTTGGCGACAGGCACGCAGGCGCTCAGCAGCATCTGAGAAAAAAGAAAAAAATAAATTAAATTTGAATACCTTTAAAAACAGATATTATACTGTATATTATCTATAGTGATATTTTAATACATATAAAATATATATTTTTTTTATTATTTTATTGGTATATATTTCTATTCATATATTATCCATATATGGATATATTTCAATAAATATATACCCTACATAGAGAGAGAAGTATTATAAGCACGAGCAATATATATGCATATATAAATATATTATTATTTATTTATTTATAAATTTAATATATATATTTACATATTACCAGATTAATATATTAAACTAAATTAAACTGCCTTTTATTGGCTTGATAATTAAGAACTTTACAAACAAGTTCATAAGAATATTCTAAGGAAATTGAGGTGTATATACACCTGGAGTAAGGGGCCACTGCGGCTGCCTTGCTGCTGCTCTTTGCTGCTGCCGCTGCGCTGCTGCTGCTGCTTGCTGCTGCTGCTCTTCTTTTTCTCTTTTGCGGAGATCTGCTACTTCTTGGAATCGGTTTCTGAAGAAAAACAAACAAATAAATGCACAAAATAAAATTAAATAAAGACAAACTAAATAAATACAAGCAAAAAAAGAAACAAATGGAATATATACAGGGAATAAATAACAGACTGCATAATCATTCCTCCCGTCAAAACCCTTAATATACTAAACCCTCAGCTCATAGCCACCCGAGGGTTTAGGGTTTAGGGTTTAGGGGGCTTAGGCTATTTGGGGGTTTAGGGTTTAGGGTTTAGGGTTGGATTTCATCTCTATGAGCCATGCATTTTCTCTTTCGAGTGTCTGTACAGTTACTGCTGCTGCTGCATATACAGCTGCTGCTGCTGTTTATACAGCTGCTGCTGCTGTCTCCACTGCTGCTGTTGCTGCCTATACAGCTGCTGCTGCTGCTGCTGCTGTCTCTACAGCTGCTGCTGCTGTCTCTACAGCTGCTGCTGCTGTGTGTACAGCTGCTTTTACAGTCATGTTGCAGTGTGGTTATTACAGAGCCTCTTTGTTTCCTTTTATTTTCCTTTTATTTCATTTTTAGTGTGTTTTCTTTTACTTCTTTGTGAGGGTTTTAATTTGTTTTAATTTGTTGTTCTTTGTGTTTACTCTTATTTTACTTTGCTGCTTGAATTCAACCTTATATCGCAATTTAATTTAGCTCGATTAAATTCAATTCAATAAATTAAGTGGAACATAGTTTAATTTAATTTAATTCAATCTAATTCAATATAACTGAATTGAATATTGTACCGGAACTGCGCCCTGTAGCAGGTGGTCCATTGGTCTGGTCCAGCGTCTTTGTCGTTTTCTAGTATATTTGTTTGAATTTTTCTTTGGTATTTCCAATCGCCCTTAGAAAATGCCGTCGAATACTCGGAGGACCATTGGTCCATTGCCCCCCCCGAGGGCTGGTCTTGAATGGTCAGCGGCGGGAGGAACCCCTCTGTCAGGCGCTCTTCATACCTGAATAAATTGAAATAAATGAATAAATAAGGGAAATATTTATTTAATGTATTCAAATACCAATTAAATTCAAGAAAGACGTATTCGGAGGGGTAAATAAGGTATTATCGAAAACTAAATCGATATGCTACTAAAAAAGTGGAGGGATGAAAAATAGTAAAGAAATAAAGAATTAGGATTGTTATAATAATTATGATTGGCACAGGATTAAAGAACAAAAGAAACAAATTGAGAGATGTCTTAAAATTCAACAATTAGGGTAATAAAAGGCTTAAAATTAAAGAAAGAAATTAAGCAGTGTCTAAAGAATAAAAGAACCAGATAAATACATGCAACAAGACAATCATTACTACCACAATTATTATTATTATTATTATTATTATTATTATTATTATTATTTATTATTTATTATTATTATTATTATTATTATTATTATTATAAATAGGATTTTGGAAGAAAGAACAATATTGCATTCAAAAAGAAGTACAAGAGAAATACAGAAGAAGTGGGAAGTAGTTTAAGAGATTTGGCGTTTGAAGAATAAAGCAAGAAACATTAATAAATAAAATAAAACAAAAAGAAGACAGATGTAAACTCAGAAAAAAGAAATAAACAAATAAGCACACAGACGGGGTAACTGACGGAGACAGAAAGAGACAAAAGGAGACAAAAGGAGACAAAAGGAGACAAAAGGAGACAGGAGGAGACAGGGGGGGACAGCAAGAAAGAAACAGAAGAAAAGGGACAGAGAAAAGGAGACAGATAAAATAAAAGCAAAAAAAGGAGACAAAGAAAAACAACACACACACACATATATATATGTTTATAAACAAACAAATCAATAAAAGAAGAAAGAAATAAAGAAAAAGAAAAGAAAAAAGAATATTTTCTTACCAATTGTCGTTAAGACACATGGCGCTGTAAGTATGGCGCCCCCCCCTTAGAGAATTGCTGCCTCTAAGCGAAAGTACAGGGGGTACTTTTCCCCCAATAAAGCTCATTTTATCTTCTTTTTCCTGCTGCTGCTGCTTCTGCCGCTGCTGCTGCTGCTGCTGCTGCTGCAGCTGCAGCTGCTGCTGCTGCTGCAGGGCCTTCACAGGCTGGGGGGCCCCCTCGGCGTAGAGCGGATATGCCATTTGGGTTTGAAGTGAAGACAGAGAAAATTCGAATTTGCTGCTGCTGCTGCTGCTGTTGCTGCTGCTGCTGCTGTTGCTGTTGCTGCTGCTGCTAGGGAACGCCTGTACCCGGCTGCTGCTGCAGTGGCTCTTAGTAGCTGCAGCAGGAGAGGTGGTGTGTTGCTTGCCTTCGCCTCAGTTAAGACTTGGCTTCTTTGAGACAAGGAATAAGAATAAAAGAATAATAATGCAAATCAAAGAAGAAGAAAAGAAAAAGAAAAGAAGAAAAGCAGAAAAGGAGAAAAGGGAGGCCCCTCCCCTCTAGCTTGCTGCTGTGCAAAAGTTGAATATGGCGGCGAGTTGAGAGAAAAGCTGAAATGGACTAAGACTGAAAGCACAAACAAAAGAAAGAAATAAAATATTAAACCCAAGAAAATTAAACAAGTTCATAAAAGATGAAAGCAAAGAGAGACAAATCGATAAAGCAGAAGAAAGAAGGAAAAAAACAGCTGCTGCTCTCACGGGCCGCTTTCCGTCTGCCTGTCCAGTACAATCGCCGCCGCTTTTTCCTGAATTTGTCGACTAAAATGCAGAAATTTAATTCATTTTCTGCTGTTTCCTTATATTTCAGCATTTACAAACAAAAAATAAAGGAAAAAACAGAAAAAAGCATTAAAAATCAAGACGGAAACCTACAGAACCACTGCAGGAAAGCTGAACCGGCGCCAGGCCGTTCTAAGAATATTTTTCAGCTTTTGTTTGTAGAGATAAAGCTATAAAATGCAAAAAATATAAATTAATTGAAAAGAAAAGAGAAAAGCCAAGAAAAATACTTAAATTGAACAAGTTGAATTCATGTTTTGTTCAGTACGAGGGAAGGAAACCCAAGACGTTGTGTGTAGGAGGCACCATAAATACGAATATTAATCTTCTGCATGCGAAATGTTTATTCCTTTTATTTTATTTTCATTAAAAATAAAATTAAATTGTTTAAAAGGTCAAATAAGGTGAAAATTCATGAATTCTGACATATTTCCTTCAATTCAACAATCTACCGCCGGGTGTACGTACACACACGCCTCAGGGAAGATGCAAAAAAGTGGAAAGTTGAATTTTAATATTTCATTCAGAAGTATAATTGTACTTCTTTTGTTCTGTCTTATTTTTATTTTTTCTCTTTCTCTCAGTCAAAGGCAAATCGATTCCGGCCCGCACAGATGCAATCGATTCAAAACCCTAAACCCTAAACCCTAAACCCTAAACCCTAATTTTTCTCTAAACTAGCAGTAGCCTCCCTACATATTCCTCTTTTATATATATACAATGTAGAAGGTAGATATCTGCGGTGATAGTCCATATTCACACCCTCCCAAACCCTAAACCCTAAGCCCTAAACCCTAAACCCTAATAAACCCTAGAAACCGTAGGGACCCTAGGAGATTACTGTAAACCCTAGAAACCACACCAAGAGAGAAAATAGGCAAAATGCAAACAGACAAAAGGCAAGGTGCGCAGAGAAATAAAGAAAATAGGAAAATGAAATAAGGAAAATAGAAAAAGAACTAACAAACAAACAACTACTAATCTCTAGCATAACCTGCTGTGGGCATCTTAAACCCTAAACCCTAAACCCTAAGCCCTAAGCCCTAACGTTAGCGTTTGTTTTGCTGTAAACTGCTATCCGTTTTTGGTTAAATGAAGGAAAGTGGCTGAATATGTCTACTTATTTTGTTTAGAATCCCTGTCTGACGAAAAGCAATAAAATGGAATTAATTAATTAACTGAATTTGTCTAATATTTTCTCCCTTTGTTTTTTTCTTTGTTTTGCGTTCGTTTCAACGCAGTAAGAAACACAAAACCCTAAACTCAACCAAATTCAACTTGCATGCAGCATCAGCTGCTGCTGCTGCTGTAGCTGCTGCTGCTGCTGCTGCTGCTGCTGCTGCTGTTGCTGCTGCTGCTGCTGCTGCTGCTGCAGCAAGGCATGCATGCATGCAGCAGCCAGCCCCAAAAAACTCAACACGGAAGCAGAGGCAATGCGGTGGCCCTTCGAGAGGAGACAAAAAAAGAAAAGAAAGAGAAAAGAAAAAGAAAAGAAAAAGAAAGAAAGAAAAAGAAAGAAAGGGAATAAACAGCGGCACCAAATAAACACTAAAAAGCAAACAGCCGCAAACAAAAGCGGGAAAATCAGAAACGAAAAAGAATAGCAGAAAGAGAAAAAACAAAAAATAACAAGGTAGATCCAAATATATATATTATATATATATAACCATATAATATAAATATAATATAAATATAATATATATATATATACTCTTTATAATGTCCATTTATATAATATAATACATTATATTATATAAAATGGATAAGAAACAAAACTCAGAAAAACAAACAAATATTCACCATCTCGGATGCAAGACACCCCATATATAAAAGCCCCTGTACATACACTGCAATATATATATATATTTATATTCTTCTATTTCATTTTTAATTTATTTCTTCTTTTATTGTTTTCTTTCTCCCTCTCCATTTCTACTCAAACGATTATTGAGGTGTACATACACCCCAATATATAATTTATACACCCCCAGACAAAAATCAAAACATAACCCTTTCTCCTTCTTGCTGCTGCCAATGCTGCTGCTGCTGCTACTGCTGCTGCTGTGGCTGCTGCTGCTGCTGCTGCTGCTGCTGCTGACTCTACTTCTGCTGCTGCAGGCGCTCCTGCAGGTGCTGCTGCTGCAGCAACAGCAGCAGCCGCTGCTGCTGCTGCTGCTGCTGCTGCTGCAGGTGTACGTACACCGCATTGCGAGGACTCCGTAGGCTAAGCCACGTAGGTGTACAGTCTCCTAAAATAGAAATAAATACAAAATAAAAATAAAAACATTTAAATATTTGTATTGTTTATACTTGAATTATATATTATAATACAACTATTACAGACGGAAACAAGAAAGAAAATGAAAGAAATAAATAAAAAAGGAAGGGGCACACCTGTACTGACCCGCATGCAATACAGAACAAAAACAAAAAAAAAACAAAAAAACAAAAAAAACAAAAACAGAAAAAAACAAAAACAGAAAAACAAAAACAGAAAAAACAAGGAGAAAGGAAATAAACAAGCAAACGAAGTATAAAGACAAATAAAAGAGCAGAAACACAAATGCACATCAGCAGCAGCAGCAGCAGCAGCAGCAGCAGCTGCAGCGACAGCAGCAGCAGCAGCGACAGCAGCAGCAAGAGCAGCAGCAGCAGCAGCAGCAGCGAGAACTGGGGTAGCGCGTACATGTCACCGGGTCCCCTTTGAATATATTCTCTTTCAATTAATATTTCAATTCGATTTTTGATTAAAGCAGCGGAAGGAGAAAACCTAGGCGCCAGGTGTACAGACACCTCAGCTACTAGATCAGCATGCAACATTTGCTGCCTGCTTTTTAACACCCTTACAATTGTTGCTTCTACTCTGAAAAGGGAAATAAATAGACAAAAGAAATATATATATATATGTAAAGGCATTAGTTAGCGGGGGAGAAGAAACTGAGAAAAGAAAGCCAATAGAGGCATTAGTTTGCGGGGGAAAAGAAACAAATAAAAGTAATTAATCCATTTGCAGAAATACAGAAATGGAATATATTACAGACAGAAATTCAAATATACTACTGCAACAGGAATACAAAGACAAAGATAAATATAAATAAACAAGGTAACAAATGATGAATAAATAAATAATAAACAATAAGAAACAGGATAATGCAAAACAAAAACCCATTTAAAATAAATAATAGAGCATAGACATTATACTGGAATAAAAACTAAATAAAAATACATTCAAAAATATAAAATATAATATTACAAATTGCTTCTGTCTTGTTCAATACTTGTTGGTACATCGGCCCCTATACTTGATCTACAATAGAAATACAAAAAAAGGGAAAAAGAAATAAATAAAATAAATAATGCATTAAAGGCAAATAATGAACAATAATAAAGGAATAATTAAATAGTAAATAATACAAAATAAAATAAAATAAAATAAAATAAGATAAAATAAAATAAAATAAAATAAAATAAAATAAAATAAAATAAAATAAAATAAAATAAAATAAAATAAAACAAATAAAATAAAACAGGAACGTAAGATTACAGACATTCTCTCCCTTTCAACAACTATCTAAATTGAATTAATTTTAATTAAATCCATTTATATATCTACCCATCTATGTATTTATTTAAAAGGAATTAAAAATAGACAGCAATACTTAACTAGCTGTTGCCAAGAGCCAAACAAATGCAATAAAATGGAATAAATAAAAGGGAAAAAACTTACAAATGGTTTCTGTCTTGCTCTATACTAGCTGGCACATCTGCCCCCCCCAAACAAATGCAATAAAATGGAATAAAATGGAATAAATAAAGAAAAAACTTACAAATGGTTTCTGTCTTGCTCTATACTAGCTGGCACATCTGCCCCTTCTTGTCTTTCGAGTTGAAGGGCGGCGGGGGCGGAAGAAAAATTCAAAAGAGGGACCCGTACGTTAGTTAGGGGGCTCGTAAAATCGGCGTTTACCTGGAAAAACCAAATCCACAAAGGAATATATAAAGAAATAGAATTAACTTCAATCAAATATAGTTAGATAAATAGATGCAGTGTGAAGAGGAGATGCTGTTAGGTAGTTTCATTTCTTAATTTGATAAACAAATACTCGAAAAAAGGACCCGTACGTTCGATATGGGGGTATAGTAGTAAAATCGGTACTAACGTAGGAGAAAGTGAATATATATAATGAAATATAATTTGATCTAATTAACATTCATTAAGTTCAGTTAGATGTAGTTCAATGGAATATGAAGAGTAAATCTTGGTAAAGTAATACCATTTTTTATTTGATAAAGAAAAATTTAGGGGGCTAGTATAATCGGTACTACTAACCGGTAATAAATAAATACGTAAATAAATTTAATTAATTAAATCTAATTAATTAGCTAACTAATGTGAATAAGTAATAAATAATAATAATACATATACATAATGTATTAATTGAGTAATAAATTAAATGGTTGATTAATTAGTTCATTGAATAAACTTATTAATTAAGTAATAGACAAAGCAAATAAACCAAACAACAAGGTGAAATACAGAGACAAACAAAATAAACTAAATAAAAATATAACAAAAAAACAAAAAAAAACAAATAAATAAACAAAATGAACAGGAAAAGACAGAAGAAGACAGAAAAAGCAAAACAAAGAAAATAAAAAAACAAGCAATATAAGAAGCAATATAACAAACAATAAAAGAATAAATAAAGTAAATAAAGTAAATAAAATAAAATAAATATTTTATTGTATTTGTCTTACCATCAATATGTCTCCTTCATTTAACCCTCGCCCCTCTGTTTCTCCCTCTGCTGTTTTTCTCTTCAAAACCCTAAAAAGACAAAGAAAATAATATTATTTATTTATTTATTTCCTTATTTATTTATTTTTCATTTACTGCATTTGGCTCCTCGTCCTGCTCTCAAAGCCCTAGGGTTTAGGGTTTAGGGTTTAGGGTTTAGGGTTTGCTTACCGGCACTTGGGTGTACAGAGCGAAGCAATATGCCTTTTGAGGTCTGCTTCAGCGCTTCTACAGGAATTGGCATTATTCCCATTATTATTATAATTATAATTATTATAATTATTATTATTATTATTATTATTATTATTATTATTATTATTATTGCTATTATTACTATTATTGTTGTTG
>HG710969.1:24690-36260 GCA_000499725.1 Eimeria brunetti
CCCGCAGCGCCAGCAGGAGGGGCCCCTTCCCTCCACTGCAACCCCTGACATCCAAATGCAAACCTGCTGCTGCCTTCCCTGCTGCTGCTCCACCCCCCCCTGCTGCTGTTCCTGCTGCTGCTGCTGCTGCTGTTGCTGTTGCTCGTCTTGCTGCTGTTGGTAATGGGGCTGGTGCTCCTGCTGCTGACGGTGCTCCTGCTGCTGCGGGTCGGCAAGGGGGAGGGTGGTGCTGCTGCTCCTGCTGCTGCTGATAGTGTTGCTGCTGCTGCTGCTGCTGCTGCTGTTTCTGCTGCTGCTGCTGCTCAATAATCCGCATTCGTGCGGAGAGCAACAAAGAGAGAAAAAAAAACAAAAAGGCTTCCAAGGCTGCTGCTGCTGCTGCTGCTGCTGCTGCTGCTGCTGCTGCTGCTGCTGCTGCTGCTGCTGCTGCTGCTGCACGCTGCCTCAATCGTTAACCAGAAAGAAAAGAGAAAGTAGAAAAAGAAAACAAAGAAAACGAAGAAAACAAAACAAAGAAAACGAACAAAATAATAAACCCTATATATATGACAGCAACTGCTGCTGCTGATGCCGAAGAAAGAGGAATCAGCAATGACAGAGAAAAGAACACAAAAACTGAACCGCCGCAAGACTACTGCGGCAGCATCTGCTGCTGCTGCTGCTGCTGTTGCTGCTGTTGCTGCTGCTGCTGCTGCTGCCGGTGAAATGCGAACGAGACGTTGTCTTTGGGAAGGCGCATGCAAAAAACAAAACGACTGATAGAATCCGAATTTGTGTATCGGCGGTTAATATTATTCTGCATTCAATATGCTTCAATAGAAAACAAAATCTATACAACTTTTCTTAACTCAATACTACCCCCAACAGCATCTCTAAGGAATGAAGGGCTGAGAAAAAGATCAATATGATTATGTCTGGTTGCATGCAGTCCTTGCTGCTGCTGCAAGCAGCAAAGCCGGTGGCGCGTGCTTGCTGCAAGTGCAGCAAGAAGCAGCAGCAGCACCAGGTGCAGCAAGAAGGAGCAGCAGCTGCTGCCGCGAAAGCGCGGGAGATGAGAAGAGGGAAGCTGGCTGTATTTGTTCAGTTCGTCTTCCTACACCTCGGGAGAACAGAGAGCAGGAGGAGGCGTCTGAGAAGAAGAATGAAAAGCAGAGAAGAGTTGAAGTTGAATATGACAGACAAGAAGAAGAAACCGGTATCAGGTGGGAGAGAGAGGGGAGGACGAGCGGGAGAGAGGTGCCGCCCCTTGTGCCTATCTGCAGCAGTTTTGAGTTCAATTTAAGAATATTGTTGGAAAGAAACACACAATAAATGAGAGAAGAAGGAGAGAAAACCCAGTCGCGACGGGCCGGGCTGGCCGTCGGACAGACACCTCGGGTGTATGTGCAGCTCCCCGAAAGTGGAATTCTTGGATTAAATGCTCGAAAGAAGGGGTAAATGAGTTACTATTGAAGAGAACTATGCAGAAAGACAACAAATTCACAGAAGATCGGTCGGATTCAACTCACCTTATTCATGCAGCTTTCCACTCCACCACTCGGCTGCGTCAACGCCGCCGCCCTCAGCATGCGCAGCAGCAGTGGACGTGTTTCTAAGAAGCTTTTGAAGTTTTGCAGCAAAATAAAAGAGAATATTCATCATTAAAGATGAATAAATACATCTAATCGACTAAAACCCAATATACTGATTGCCTATGACCCCCTGCACGCCAGCGAAACCTGAACTTGAATATCGCAATAGTAAGCAAACGACCCATCCCCCCTAAAGAATAACTCCCTTCTTTGCTTTTATTCAAGATATTACCTTTGGAACCATACTATATGACCCCGTGTCTGCGCTTTTTTAATTTTCAACTTCTTCTTTGCTAACTTGCATTAACGGGTCGCGCCGCTCCGGAAAGAACCCAAGCGTTATTGACTGTTTCCTTAAATACCGAGGACTGAACAACACAGATATAGTAAAGAAAAATCATCGGCTGATATCCTCTTCTCTAATTTCGCCAAAATAAAGCAAAAAGCAGCAAAAAGAAGGAAAATGCGTGATGAGGGCGCCCGACAAAATGGTGCTTCCCTATAGTAACCATGTCAACGAGATAAAACTTGAAGTTTTATCTCCTTGTACTGTTCGCTTTTTAAATATAAGTGCAGGTCGAAAAAAGGCCCAATAGTGCGTGTTGGGGGCCCCTGCTTGGGGGGCTACAGCAGCTTGTAGCAGTTGCAGCAACAGACGCTGATCTGTCTGAATTTTGTCTAGATCTTGTCCTATGTTTAATTTTTAATGGCATGCAGTCTTGCTGTTAACAGTCTCTTAAATGTTCAGCCGCGGTTAAAAGGCGGCTGGGGTGTATTTACACCTCGGGGCCCCTGGGACCACCCCAACATCAGGCTGACTAGGAATTGGATTGAAGGCCAACTATTTTAAATGAGAATAGAGTGAGGCAGTGCGGGAGAATAGATTAAATCCCAGCTGCTTTGAAGGATAATAGATTAGGGGCCAACAGCTTTGAAGGCGAATACAATAAAAGTCATGCGCTTTGAAGGAGAGTAGATTGGAGGCCAGCTGCCTTGAAGGAACCCTTATATCAGCTCCTGGGCCTGTCTAAAACCCTCATCGAAGACGAGGACTGTCGTTACACCTGGTACCAGGGCACGATTTTAGGGTTCATCGGGGCAGCTGCGGACGGTCAAGCCCCGCAACCCTTCCTTGCTGCTTCGCAGCTGCTTGGCAGGGTGCATCTGGCTTATTAGTAGCTAAATGCGCTTTACAAGGAATATAATGTCGGCGAAAAGTCTTTAGGAGGAGCCAAATCTTTAGCCTTTCTCTCGCTTAGTGGAGATTAACAAGGACCTGCCTACCTATAGGCGGGTAGTTAACGGCTGGGCGGCTTGTCACGCTGAAACAAGTACGGTAGCAGCTTCCTTGAAGCAACAATTGTCTTTACTGCAAACCACATTTATGGAAAATATATAGGCGTTTGTTGAAAGCCAGGATATGACGGTCTCAGCGACGGGGGGCCCCTGCAGGAATTCCCCCGTGTTAAAAAAAAAAAGGAAAAAACCCTAACGGATACTCTTACTATTGACGTAGTCCCTATTAGAAGCGGAGGCACAAGCATGGCAGCTTTATTTAAGCACCATAGCCGCCTTTGTGGGCCCCCCCCCCGCCTGTAGAAGCTTTCCTGCATGCGTTGCGATGTAAATTCTTCCCCAGCTAGGCAAGGTAGGGCTGGGTTGGGAAAAGGCAAAACTAAAAAAATAATATATCTGTTGAGCACTGAATATTCAAGCTTACGTACTTTGGAGTACAAAAATCCCACACCAAGGCGGGAGCTTCCATGAAAACGGTTTATAGTGCATTTGCCCCATACGAGTGGCAATCCGCGAATAAGAAGAAACACAAGGATGAAGGCTGAAGCTAGCGGGGTACTCATGCACCAAAATCGAGAAAAAAAACAAAACAAACGTCATCTTTATCACCTTATCCTCTGCTACCAGAGAAAAGCGCAGCTGTGGAAACGACCCAAATCCGGGGCCTATGGATATTGAGGCTGTGCATGCCAGCTTCTTCAATAGAAGTCTAAGATGGAATAAAAGACAGCTGTACTTAGCTCCCCAACGGCAAGCTTTTGCAACATTTACGAAAGTCCCTACTCAGCAGCCTTCACCAAGCCGCTTCCCTGGAATTGTTTTGTGCGATAAAAATGCAATCCGCAGCCCCACGCTGTTTGGCTTCCGTGATCCACAGCTAGGGGCCTTTTTCCGGCCCCATTTTGGCCTTCGCTCTTGGCAGCCAGCCCCATATTCCGGAATCTGCCAGCGGCTTCCAGAACGGACACAAAATAAATATTGTTTTATTAATTATTATTTTTACAACAGGGCCTGCAACATCCCGGCAGTGTATGAAGGAACCGTGGGGCCGCCAGGCAAGAAACAACAGAGAACGACAAACTGCAGGAGCTTTCAACTGTGGGGTCTTGCTGAATTTGCATGTACTGTCACCGGAAACTACCAAAGATGCTTGCTGTGGGTGGGTAGGAATTTTCTCTATTCGTTGTGGGCTCAAAGAGCGCGCTGGTCTGTCCCGTTGATTGGCCCCAAGCTTGGAAATGTCAAAATACCATCTATCGCATTTTCTAGGAGTCCAGGTGGAAAGGATATTTCTTGGAGCTCCACGCACAAGAAGGCAACGAGTTCATTGCGAAAAGGCGAAACTGGCAGAGACTGAGACCCCAGATATACCTTTAACGGTGCTGAAATGCACGCTTGTAGGAGACATAAAGTGCGGCTATTACACCCAATGTACAGGGACTATGGACCGCCCCGGTGGATTTATGAGGACCTCTTGTGCGAAGCAACTCTTCAGCAACATCAACGAGCAGCCCTAGCTTCCACAGCCAGTGCTGCAAACGCGGGCACGTATACACTCCAGCGTACACCTAGGCAGCTTGCCACCTGCTGCTGTAGAGAGTCGCTAGCTAGCGCTCATCTCTTTTTCCCACCGTGCCTTCCGGCAATAGATAATATATATATGCCCTTCCCTCTGCCTACAGCTAGCGCCCCCCACTGGGGCTACTCAGACCCCTGCTCACCACTCACTGCCTGATGTTGCAAGCCAGCAGCCATCCCTCACACATTCTTCGTAAGACTAAGCGGCCCGAAGCAAAAGGTGGGACAAGAGCCAAAAGCTTCCGTAGTGGCGTGTGGCAGCCCCGCACTGCCTCAGTGCATGCGGCCAACGGCGGCAGTGACGACGCCAAAAGGGAAAAGGAGGAGAAAAGAGGGTTCCATCGCATTAGGGGCATATTCCAAATCCTTAGCCACTATTTAGCATGCGTTCCACTCAAAGTCCCGCACCAAGGGTTGATGATGCTAGGGTACTTGAAAAGCAGCGGTGGCGCACTGTCGCCAGTGAGACTAGCGATACCGTACACAGCACCAGCAGCAACAAGGAGAATAAAAGCAGCAGCAACAGCATCAGCAAACCTGCTACCGCGCCATGGCAGGCGCTCCATCAACATGTCCGGCAGCAGCAACTGTGGCAGTACGAGAACCAACTGCAGCCCAGTAACAGAAAAAAGTGCAAAAACAGGAAACGCCGGCAGCAGGAACAACGCGCCCTACAGTAGCCTCACCTTCAAAGGCAACCCTGCCCTCAGTCCACTCACCCTTTACCGCCCAACCAGACATAAGATAGAGCGTTCTTTGGGGATAATGAATGGAACGGGTGCAGCCAACTCGGAAACTGTGCTATAAAGTTGTACGTGCACCCCTCCTTGATTGCAGCGAACTACTGATGGCTAAGTAAGCGTTCTGCCATGGCTCCCATTGATATTGCATGCATCAAAGCATGCTTGGGCAAGCTTGCAGTAAGAGTTATAGGCTGCAACTCATGTCAAACAGCCGCCTCTCCGGTTCACCCCCAGCTTTTGTGCCCTTTCACGCGGGAATCCTGGACACTGGCGGAGACTTCTTCTTTCTTTTTTTAACAACTCCCATCTGATGGATTTCGAGGCTGCTGCAGCCCACGCCTATGCTTCTCCGCTATCAAGTTCTTTCCCTGCACACGCCGTCTCGCTTGTCTGTCTTCCTGCTGCTCGCTCGGGTTCTGAGCAGTAAAAGGAGGGTTTGTTAATACTCAATTGACTAATAGACAGCTGAGGCGAGCCTTCTAGATGGACGGGGCTGTGTTTGTTGCTCGTGTTTCCATCATTATTTTTAGGGGCTTTCTTTGCATGCACAGCCGCCATAGCTGGGCCCCTGTGGCTGGCGGCAGAGCTTCATTTATCCTTTTAAGCAAATTGAAGAACAATCGCATTAAGATCTTGAAGATTTTTTGCGGGGAGACGTTGATCTGTGAGGTGTACGTACACCTGAAGGGCGGCACACCGGGCGTCTGTCGCGTCGTGCAGGTTTCCGATCACTTCATTTGTTTTGCGTTGGTCATTTGGAGCTTTGAGTTCCTGCTTATTTCTATTGAATTGTTTTTATTTTTTACACAAGGCAGTTCTTCCTACTTTCTGCCTTCCACCTGGCTTCCACCCTCTGCCTACCCACCGACCGCCATGGGCCTCTGATCGAAAACTTGAACACGCTGCCGTGTCTGCCGTTTCCTCCCTTCCTTCTTTTGATTTTTTCCCCCTTTTCGCCTCAGAATAATTCGACTGAACTCTGTGTTTTCGACGAGCCATGGAAGTTGCGGCTTCTTCCCCCAGCAGCAGCCGCCCGCCGCCTTCGGCTGCAGTTCTTGAATCGGAATCGAATACCAAGCCCAGGGGCTCAGCCCCTGCAGAATCAGCGACTAAACAGCTTCCTCTTGAGGAAAAGGAAAAGGGAAAACTCAAGACGGAGATGAAAGCAGAAGAAAACCATGCGATTCGAGCACAAGTCCAGAAGGATGTTTCCGAACGTGGTGGGTGGCAAAAAAGTTGAAACGCATGCAATGCAACTCAATTCAATAACCCTTCTTCACTACCACTGTGTTTAGTTCAATATATTCTTGTTTTTCTTTCTAGTATTCTACCCTAGAAGAGTGGCTGCTACTGCCTTTGCATGCATTCTCAATTTCCCTTTTCTTCTGCTTGTGTGCGCTCAGCGACAGCAAACGAAACGGAGGGAAAGAATGGTGCAGCAGCAACTGCTGCAGCACCAACTGCTGCAGCACCAACTGCTGCAGCACCAACTGCTGCAGCACCAACTGCTGCAGCAGCGGCGACAGTTGCTGCTGCAGCAGCAACAGTAGCTGCTGCTGCAGCAGCAACAATAGCTGCTGCAGCCCCATCCCCTGCAGCGGCAACCGCTGCAGCAGCAGACTGCAGCAAAGGGAATGCTGCACAGGATTCTGCAGCAGCAGCTGCTGCAGCTGCTACCCCAGTTACCCCTGAGGCAGCAGCAGCAGCGCCGAAGCCAAAGGTAGCAGAATCAACGATGGCAGCAGCAGCAGCAGCGTTTGCAGCAGCTGCATCGACCGCAGCAACAAAGGCGGCAGCGGCAGACGCTGGGTTAGAAGCAGCAGCAGCAGCAGCAGCAGCAGCAGCAGCAGCAGCGGATGCGCCATCGAAAACAACGACGGTATCACCACCCAGAGCAGCAGAAGCAGCAAAGACAGCGCAAGTTGCAGCAGGGACCAAACCACCGCAGCGCGAAGCAGCAGCAGACGCATCAAACAATGCAGCAGCACCACCAGCAGCACCACCAGCAGCAGCAGCACCAGCACCAGCACCAGCAGCAGGTGCATCAAGCACAGCACCAGCAGCAGCACGAGCACCAGCAGCAGCAGCCTCACCGGCAGCAGCGCCAGCAGCAGCACCAGCAGCAGCAGACGAATCGGGCACATCACCGACAGCCGCACCAGCTGCAGAACTACCGGCAGCAGCAGCAGCAGATGCAGCAGCTGCAGCAGCGGCAGCAGCAGAAACAGCAGCAGCAGCAGCAGCAGCAGCAGCAGCAGCAGCAGCAGCAGCAGCAGCAGGTTCTGAGCCGCAGAAGAAGCGAAGGAGACGGGGGTCAAGGGCTGTGCCTACTGTGCGGAGACACCTGCCTGCCCGAGACAGTCGATTTGCTGCTGCTCTTCAAACTCAATTTGTAGTTGAATGTGAAAGGCTAGGCTGGAGAGAAACCTCCTCCAGCAGCGGCAACAGCAGCAGCGGCAGCAGCGGCGGCGGCAGCAGCAGCAGCAGCAGCAGCAGCAGGCGGAAGGGCAGCAAGGATGCTGCTGCGTCTGCTGCCGCTGCTGCTGCTGCTGCAGGGGGCAAGACGGGGAGGAGGCGTGCTTCGTTGCAGCAAAAGCAGACGTCAGCAGCAGCACCTGTGAAGCAGCAACAGCAGCAGAAGCAGCAGCAGCAGCAGAAGCAGCAGCAGCAGCAGAAGCAGCAGCAGAAGCAGACGCAGAGTTCACCTTCGGATGCAAGCAGCACTAGTCAGCGGGGAGAGGCTGCTGCTGCCAGTGGGGAGAGCAGCAAAGGGGCGCAGCAGCAAGCAGCAGCAGCAGCAGCAGCAAGAGCAGTAGCAGCAGGCGAGAGCAGCAGCCCCACGTCACCAGCAACAACTACAAAAAAAGCAAGTACAGCAGCAGCAGCAGCAGCAGCAGCAGCAGCAGCAGCAGCAGCAGCAGCAGCAGGTGAAGGCAGGTTAATAACCGATAGACAGCCGCCACCTACAGACAGCGGGAGGCCTCGAAGAAGAGCAGCAGATAGAGCAGCAGCAGCAATTCTTGCTGCTGCTGCTCCCCCCTCAGAAGGTTTCTTAGTGTTAGATATTCCTCGAGAAGGCACGAAGGAGAAGGAGCTGCTGCTGCAGCAGATGCAGCAGCAGCAGCAGCAGCAGCAGCAGCAGAGGCGACGGCTAAGTCGAGTTAACGAAAAGAGCGACAGCAGCGAGGGCCCCTCTCCCCCTCACAGAGAAAGAGAGAAAAAGAAGCAAGAGGAGAAAAGAGAAGAAATTTTAAAGTTGAATATAAAATTGGATTCAAAAGATGGGAATATTGATTCAAATATAAAGCCAAATTCAAATATTAAACCAAATTTAAATGCAAAGAAAAACGATAACTGCAACCAACAAGAAGAAGGCCCTTCTACTAGGTCAAACTCGAAAGAAGATTTGGCAGCAGAAACAAAAAAGACCCAGCTAAAGAAAAACGAAAGTAATAATAATACTTTTACTAGTAATAATAGGGGTAATAGCAGTAGTAATAGGAATAATAATACAACTAATACTACCAATAATACGAATAATAATACTGCCAGTGATATTAATAATGATAGTGAATACGATAGAACTGCAGAAGAACTAAGGGTAATAGATGAGGGATTTGCAGAAGAGAAGAAAAGGAGAAAAAACGAAAGCGATGTAGAAGACATAAGAGTGGAAGTAGAAACTCCCTAGAAAATAAATACATAAATACATAAATAAATAAAATAAATAAAATAAATAAAGGAATAAATAAATACATGCATAAATGGATATGGAATGGCTAGGCATACTGTGGAAGGAAATCAAGGGCTTGTTTGGAACGTTATATAGTGCATAGTGTTTGTTATATGTTGAATATAATTATAAATATAAATATAAATATATATATATATGTATTTGTATATTTATATTTATATTTATATTTATATTTATATGTATATGTGTATAGTAACTAGCAGTAAACATACCAATATATCTGCACTCTATACAGCAGCAGCAGGAGGGATATATTATTATTGTGTTCAGAAACAGAGGGATAACAAAAACTGTATTTTTGCCAAGTGTTTGTCTTTCTTCCAGTTTAGTCTATATATAATATATATGTATATATATGCATGCATGCAGTTTATCCCAATATGTTATTATACAGCTGATATGTGAATATGTATATGTATGTATGTGCATGTATATATGCTGCCGCTATTGCTTCACTGATCTTATCTATGGAGGGGCTTTCTATTGCTTTTCTTATATATATATATATATATATATATATATATATATATATATTTATGGCTTCAAACAAACGACAAGAATATTCCCGTTCAAATGTACAGATTCAACTTCCGCCCGCCTTTTTATTGATCCGCCTGTTGGCTTGCTGCTTCTTGCATGCGTTTCTGCTGCATTGCAACAAGACCCCTATGGGGACCAGTGGTCCACTGGTGGTCCACTGGTGGTCCACTGGTCTGCAGCGGTGGTCTTGTATGCAGCTGTCACCGCGGGGGCGGTTGCTGCTGCTGTTTTCTTTTCCGTTCCTTTTCCGTTTCTTCTCTGCTGCAGCAGCAACAGCAACTGCTGCTGCCGCTGCTACGCAGCAAGAAGAAGAGCAGCAGCTGACACAGCTAACGACTGTAGGGGGCTGCTGCTGTTTATCAGTAAGATAAAGCGAAGGCGGAGGAAAGAAAACAAAAAAAAGAAAAAATTGACTTCCGTTTGTTAGTGCTGCACTTTGTCGTTTTTGAACGAGGAAAGTTCAAGAAATTAAAGGCATGGATAATAGTTTTAGTTTTTTTCTGTTTTTTACGTTTTAGTTGTATTATTCTTCTCAGTATTCATAGTTTTCATTATTCTTCTCGGTATAAATTAATAGCTGCTGTTGCTGTTGCTATGACTTTCCCTTTACATATATAATACATATATGTACATATATACATATATATGTATATATATACATATATAATACATATAATATATATAGATATACAGATATACAGATATATATATATATATATAGATATGTAAGAGTAGCTAGCCAACAGGTTCTGCATTAAATGGCTAGCTAGCCAGCTAGCTGGGAGTCTGTCTTTCTTTTCACTTTTTTCGATATTTTCCCCCTTAGGCACTTCGAGGGTTTAGGGTTTAGGGTTTGGGGTTTACGACAGGGAGGCATTGCCAGTGGGTAGGCTTCAAATGCAGACAAACATTCAATGAGGGGAAATCAAAGAGAAAGAAAAAAGAGAAAAGAAGGGAATAAAAAAAAGAAAAAAGAATAAACAACAAAAGAAAAATTCATAAAGACATGACAGCCAATAATTGGCTTTCAGCGAAGGCTAGCCCTTCAGATAACGCAGCTAGACCCCCAGCTAGCTAGCTGGCTAGCTGAATATGTTAGCTAGCTAGCTAGCTAGCTGGCTAGCTGAATATGCTAGCTAGCTAGCTAGCTAGGTGGCTAGCCCGTCCAGCTAGCTGTTCAGCTAGCTGATGAATGGGCATGATCATTATTCCTACTATTATTACTAGTACTATTATTACGAATATTATTACTAATATTAAAATTATTATATTTTATTTTGAATACTATTTTAGTTGTTTATGGTATTGAGTAGGGTTTATTGCGGGGCAATTTCAACTTTAACTTTTAGCGAGTTTCCCTCCAACTTCAAATCTTCCAACCGACAAAATGAATTTGCTGCCTGCAACAAAAAAAAAACACAAATACAATACCATTAACACATACAGCAGCAGCAGCAGCAGCAGCAGCAGCAGCAACAGCAACAGCAACAGCAGCAGCAGGTGCCTTCTACCAGCAGCGAGGGCAGCAGCAGCAGGAACCGCTGCAGCAGCAGCAGGAACCACAGCAGCAGCTGCCGTTTACCAGCAGCTACAGCAGCAGCAGCAGCATCACATATAGCAGCAGCATCACATATAGCAGCAGCAGCTGCAGCAGCAGCAGCTGCAGCAGCAGGTGCCTTCTCCGCATGCATGCATGATTAATGTTGTGAATTAAAAATAAAGGGGCCATTTAATTTTCTGAATTTGTTTCAGATTTGCTTCCAGCATTACATAGCAAAAGTGAATATAATTAGTATAATATTTTATAATTAGTTTATTATTAAATTATATAATTAATAATATTATTAATTGGTTTTGTTTCTTATTTATTTGAACTTCTTAATTTATTTATATACTTGACTACAAAGACACAATGATGAATTAAATTAATAATTTATTCGGTTTTTCTTCCTTTCTTCCGTCGGGGTATTCTACTTTATTTAATTTAACTCATTTCTTTTCTGTTTTGTTGTGCCGTGTTTTATTTTATTTTATTTCATTTTATTTTATTTTATTTTATTTTATTTTATTTTATTTTATTTTATTTCA
>HG710969.1:36432-55765 GCA_000499725.1 Eimeria brunetti
TATTCCATTTTATTTTATTTTATTTTATTTTGTCTTTTATTCTATTACTGTTTCTGCTATAATCTACCAGTCCTTTCATTCTCCTTTAATCAATTAATTAATTTAATTAAATTGAACTAGAAAATATTGCATTAAATGAAGCAATTTTAAATCCAATTAACTGAATTAAATCCAATTAATTAAATTAAATTAAATTAAATTAAATTAAACTAAATTAAATTGAGTTGAATTAAATAAAACTAAGTTAATTAAATTATATTATATTAAATCAAATAAATTCAACTAAACCAAATAAGCTAAATTAGATAAACAAACAGAATAAAGCAAAATAAATAAAACAAGACGAAATACCACAAACAAAGACAAAATAAAGTAAAATAAAATAAAATAAAATAAAATAAAATAAAATAAAATGCAATAAAATACAATAAAAATAAATAAAGTAGAATAAAATAAAATAAATAATACCTGAAAGTACTGGGGGCTTCTATACCTAAAGGGCCCCCTCTTAACCCCCCCAGCCGAAAGCAAAATGGGATAAATTAATTCCCTCCAAGTTGAAGTTTGTTCCAAATGAAGAGAAACAAATCTAAAAACAAATAAAATAAAGAATTAAATAAAGTAATTGGCTTTTGTTTTACTTTTCCCGCTTTTCCCAAGTAGTCAAGTTGCAACAAATGAAGAAGAGAAACAAATCCGAAAAAAATTAAAATAAGGAAATAGGAATTCCTTTAAGTGGAATTTAATTAACTCCAGCTGAATTTAATGGAATTAAATTAAACTAATCATAAATAAAAAGAAAAGTTTAAAAAATAATAAAGTAAAGCAAAAATCAATTATCCCCCTCTGAGGTTGGAACCCGGGCTCAAATAAAAACAAAATAAAAACAAAATGCAACAAAACAAATCAAATCAATTTAGCTAAAGTAAATAAATTAAATACATTAAATAAAGAAAACAAATAAAATAGAATAAATGAATTAAATAAATTAAATAAACTAATTGAATACCCTTTCTTAGAAGACTGGTTCCCACAGGGTTTGAACTTAAGCCGAAATTCAGGAAAATAAAAAAGCGGAAAACGAAGGAAATTAAACCGAACTAAATAAACTAAATGAAATAAATCCAAATAAAACTAATTAATTAATTAATTAATTAATTAATTAATTAATTAAATACCCTTTCTTAGAAGACTGGTTCCCACAGGGTTTGAACTTGAGCCGAAATTTTCCAATTCCCCCCAAAGAAAATTCGCTGGTAAGGAGGGGGGGGGAGGCTGGACTTGGCCTCCATAGGACTTTCTGTTTTAAAGCAGAAAAAAGAATAAAAAAGGGAAAAAAAAGTAATTAAAATTGGAATAAAGCGGGGGGTATTAAGCCGAAGAAATGCTGTCTAGTGGTGTTTGTGAAACTACAAAAAAATGCACAAAAAAATATACATAAATATATATATATATAAATATATGTAGATATATAAATACATAAATATATAAATATATATTTTTGTATATTTATAGTATATGTATAGATATAGGGCGAATGAAGAAACATATACTTCTAATAAATAAATAAGTAAATAAAGAAATTAAAATAAAAAAACAAATAAGAATAAATAATTTAAGGAATAGAAATGTGGAAATAATATATATATACCAGTTCTATTTGAACTAATATACGAATAAAAAGGAAACAATTAATGTAATAAAAAGCGTAGCCGTAAAATATTCCAAAAAAGGATAAAAAAAAGCAAAAAGAAAATATATTTAGAGTTGCTGTTAACAAATAAGAAATGAAAGAAAACGAAATAAGAAAAGGAAATAAAATAATTAAAAGAAAGTAAAATAAAAGGCAAATAAAATAAAACAAAATAGAATAAAACAGAATAGGATGGAATCGAGTATTTAAATGAATAAAACGAATAAAACAGAATTAAAAGGATAAATAAATAAATAAATAAACAAATAAATAAATAAATAAATCCATTACTCTTTGAAAATCGGTAATGGTCCAGGTAGCGGAGAATTCCCCAAGGAAAAAGAAATCAAAAGAGGGAATTTCCGGGAAATGTTTGCGGTAAGAAAAAAAAAGATATTTATTTTCAAACTTTTTATTCTTTTTCGGAATTTCCCCGACTTTGTTTCCAATCCAAGGGCTATGGCTGGGCTGACGGCTGCATACAAATACAAATAAAGAAAGAAATAAAGGAATAAAGAAATAAATAGAAATAAATAAAGAAATAGAAATAAATAATGAAATAAATAAAGAAATAACCGAACAAATAAATAAAGAATTAAAGAAATAAAGAAAAAAAGAAATAAAGAAATAAAGAAATAAAGAAAGAAATAAAGAAATAAATAGAGAAATAAATAAAGAAATAAAGAAATAAAGAAAGAAATAACCAAATAAATAAATAAACAAACAAATGAATAAATGAATGAATAAGTAAGTAAATAAACAAATAAATGAATAAATAAACGAATAAATAAATAAACAAGTGATGAATAAATGAATAGGTAAATAGAAATAGATAAATAAATAAATAAACAAATAAATAAATAAATAAATAAATAGAAAAGTAGAAAAACGGGAATTAAAAGCATAAAATAGAACTAGAAATGTGTAAATAGAAGAATACAAATATAAATACTAAAACTCCTATTTATATTAATTGTATATTATCATTAACATTAATTATATTAGTAGTCCCATTAAACAAAAGCATAAAAGGTATTATTAAATATGCATATAAGCACAGGAATACAAGAAAAGAAATATATATATTTAAAAAAGAAAAATAAAAACAGAAAATATTACAGAAACGGAACAAAAAGAAGAAATAAAAGAAGAAACAATTAGCAATTAAAGAAGCAAAAAGGAATAAAAAGAAAAAAGCAAATAAACAGAAATACAAAAATAAAAAAAGGTATTAAAAACAAAAAGGTAAAAGGCTAGAATAAAAGAGGATAAAGAGAAATAAAAACAAAAAGGAAAAGAAAGTGAAAAAAGAAACAAAAAAACAAAAAGAAAAAAAGAAAGAAAGGAGAATAGCAGAAGGATTTAGGGTTTAGGGTTTAGAAAATGAAAAAAAGAAAATAAAAAACAAATATACAATGGCAAGGAAGAGGGTAGAGAAAAAGAAAGAATAAAATAGAGAAAAGAAATAAAACAGAAAGTAAATAAATAAATAAATAAACAAATAAATAAATAAATAAATAAATAAAGACTTACACTAAATGAGAAAGAGGAGAAATTGGTGTTGGAGAAACAAAACCCAAAAAAGGAACCAAAGAACTAATAGCCTAAAAAACAAAAAAAAAATCTTTATTAATATTTTCTTTAAATAGAGAATAATATATACATTTCTCTAAATATATTTCTATACTGAAATATAAATATGGATATTTTTGTATATATATATATATATATATATATTTCTATAGGTATGTTTCTATCTATATCTATATATACATATTTATATAATATATATTATATATCTGTATATTCATATATCTATTTAATATCTATATTACATACAATACGGTATATTTGTATAAATATATACATTTATATATATATATCTATATTTATATATACATTTACATTTACATTTATATTTATAATCATGTCTACATCTATACTTTTATTTATATTTGCATTTACACTTATATTTCTATTTCTATTTCTATTTTTATTTCTATTTCTATTTCTATTTATATATATGCATTATAGATACAGTAATAAATACAAGAAGGAATAATAAGGGATGATAAAACCAAAGAAAATTCAACAAATTATACAAATACAGATCTAAGGGACAGCAAATATTAATTTCCTTTAAATTCAAAAATAAAAAAAAAGAGAATAAGAAAGAGACAGAAGCAGTGTTAAACAACATGTTATTAACTGCTGTTGCTGCTGCTGCTGTTGCTGCTGCTGCTGTTGGTGCTGCTGCTACTGCTGCTGCTGCTATTGCTGCTGCTGCTGCTGTTACTGCTGCTATCACTGCTGCTATTACTGCTGCGGCTAATGCCATTGCTGCTGCTGCTACTGCTATTGCTGCTGCTGCTACTGCTATTGCTGCTGCTGCTTCTGCTGCTGTTGTTGTGTCCGCTGCTGCTGCTGTTTCTGCTGCTGCTATTGTTGTTGCTGCTGCTGCTGCTGCAGGAGCAAGAGCAGTACTTTGTTTGTTAGTGCTTGTTTGTTTTCATTTGGGTTCAAGGCGGCTAATAGACGGACAGGGGAGGGAGGGGGAGAAAGAGAAAAAGAAGAAGGAGAAGAAGGAGACAAAGTATTACACGTTACGAATTCAGAAAAAAACAGAAATGGAAGAAAAAGAGAAAAAACGAGAAAAAAGGGATATTGCATCCTCAGCTCTTCATTGTAAACAAAGACAGAAAAAAGAAAGAAAATCTCCGCTTGTCGCTTCAGAAAAAGATAAAATATCAATAAATCCAAAGAAAAAGAAATAAATTAACCTTTTTAATCATTTATAATTTAAAAAAAAGAAAAAAATTGAATTTTAATTTTGCTATGGGTTCAGGTGTACATACACCTCCACTGCGGGCATGGGGGCCCCCCCCTTTTCCGCATTTCTTACGATGAAGAAGCCAAATAAATGCATTAAAACATTTATTGAAGACTAATTAATCAATAACAATTCATTAATTTAATTAATTAATTATTTTTCTTCAAATTTTTACAATATTCAAGAAAATTCAATTTGGTGAGGTCTGTGGGTAACTGCATCGAGGGGCCGCCTAGCAAGCAGCCATCTGGTTTCTTGATTTGTTTGAATTAACATTTAAATTAAATTAATTAAACTAATTAATTAAAATAAATAAATAAATTAATTAATTAGAAAGAATTAAATAAATTTAATACATAAAATTAAAGGAATGGAACAACTTTGAGCCAGTAGTAACCCCTCGTTTTTCTCTGCCTAATAAAAGATATTTTAGTGATTCCTCTTCGCTACGATAATGATAAGAATAAAAAGAATGACGGAAATAATAATGCCAATAATAAAAAGAATAACAATAATAGTAATAATAATAACGATAATAAATACATTATAAGCAAATAGGTTGAGAATAAACAGATTCCTTGGATACAAACAAAAGGGAAGGTCTATAAAGATTCATTAATTGAACCTTTATCATTAATTATTATTATTTAATTATTAATTATTATTATTTACTGTAATTTTTCTAGTTAAACCCACACCATAAGGGCCGTCATCGTTAACTGCCGCTATATTGCTTCTCTTTTCTTGTTTAAGATGAAGAGAAGCAATATATTATTTCCGGATGTTTAAACAAATTTATTAATCTCCATTTAATTCTTTCAACTAAAACAAATAAAAGGGGATATAATATAATTTAATTCTTTCAACTAAAACAAATAAAAGGAGATGTAATGCTTATGTTTTTATTGTAAATAAAGTGGCTGAGACAGACACGCTCCCGCAGCTGTGATAAGAAGAAAATAAATCGTTCCTTTGTAATATTTTTGTTCAGATTAGTTAAAAATAAATTCAAAAGGGAGAAAAAGGGGGAAATAAAGCCAATTCCCACTCTGAGATAGAAAGAAATGAATTGAATTATTTATTCGTTTCCTTCTTTTCTCTTCTTCATGTTTCTTGCACCGACAAGAAAGTACCATTTAATATTCAAGCAAAATAAGAATAAACAATATCAAATCCCCTGCAAAACACCTGTAAGCTTTTCCATATTTTTCGAGAAATATATTGAGAAAATAAAACTTGAATATTTATTTATGTAGAGTTGAGGTGTACGTACACCTCGATATTTGAAGTGCACAGGCAGGGTGAGAATAAGAAACAAGGATAGATTTCCGAGTATTTTCTTTAAATTTGGATTGATTTTACTTGTTTTTACTTCATTAATTCATTTAAACCTTCAAAAAAGGACTATGTTGATTTTTTTGCTGCCAATTCCTGCCTTATTGGTCGCATGCAGCTCCTTCTCGGTGCCAACGGAATGCACTCGGCTGGGAGTAAGCGTCAGCATATTTGGAATTTGAATTAAATAATGTTTTACTTTAATTTTAACTCTAAACTAAAATTAATGCCCACACTAAAATTAAATTTAAAGTTGGAATTAAAATTAGAACTGAAATTAAAATTAAATCTCTTCAGCACCGGGCAGCAGCAAAAGGCATAGGCGGCATTGCCCTTCCTCCCTATCCAGTCATGTAAGACAGTCGCTGCTGCTGCTGCTGCTACCTCTGCTGCTGCTGCTGCTGCTGCCTCTTCCGCTGCTGCTGCTGCTGCCTCTTCCGCTGCTGCTGCTGCTGCTGTTGGTGCTGCTGTTGGCCCTGCTGTTGGGGTGTATAGACTCCTGATTTGAAGGGTTATAGGGATATTCACATTGAAGAAAATAATCGAGATATGGTGGAGTCGATGGTAGCAGATGAAGAAGACAGAGCCATTCGTCGCAGCCTAGCAGACCTACAAGAATCCATAGGAGGTAAGGAATATTTCTTTACTTTTTCTTTTTTATTATTATATTTATTATAGTTTATTCCTTTTCATGCATCGAAACAAATGCATGCATCCATGCATGCAGCGGATACAAAGGCGATTCAAGAATTGGGTAAAAGAGAAAAAAATTGAATATATTTTATACAAATTGTAAAAAATAAAAATAAAAATAAAATGCAGCAACTGTACAGAGACACGAACTCGATTCCCTAGCGACGGTAAAACAAAAAAAAATAATAAATTAAACTTTCATATTATTATATCTGAATTTATTTCGTTCAATTGATAATAATAAACCTTTTGCCCCTTTATTCCCTAGTAGTAATATTTTATTTTGATAATAATTCTATTAGCTTCACTTCTATCATCTTCTTTTCTCAGATTGCAGAGGCAACTAAACAGCCAGCATAAACAGCAGCCCAACTTCAACTCGCCCTTAAGGATTTTCTCCTACAAACAGCAGCAGCAGCAACAGCAGCAGCAGCAGCAGCAGCAGCAGCAGCAACTGATGCTGCTGCTGCTGCTGCTATTACGGCTGCTGCTGCATTTCCCCTGGAGAAAAAAACCCCTTATCCCCTTCATAGCCTTTGCTTGCTCTTAGTCATAAGCAGCAGCAACAGAAGCAGCAACAGCAGCAGCAGCAGCAGCAGTAAATAGAGCCGCAACGAAACATGATATATTTGTCTAATTTGAAACATTTCATTAAACGATATTGGTTTTCAAACCGAATATATATATATATACTAAGTAAAACCTGGTTAATATGGATTAGTTATATGCCCTTTAACATTATGTAAATATTATATATCAATACTATAATTAGATTGTAGAGAGGAGGAGTAATAGTAATTGTTTTCATAGAATTCACCTCTCTGCTGTTGCTAGCATTTCCTTCTTTTCTTTCCTTTGTCTTTACAATCAATCAGCCGCACCAGTCGATATCAAAATAGACAAAAAACAAAGAAACAAGGAAATGTACAAATATATAAATATATAAATATGTAAACATGTAATGATATCTCAAGCTTTTCAGAAAGAAAGCAGTGGACACCTAAAAAGAGGAAAAATCCCTGCGAGAAAAAAGGAGTGAAATGTACTTCAAATGTTTATAATATTTAATTTAGATATAAAACCCCACTCATTTCTCATTTCTGAATAGTTCATGTTTTGTATTCCATGCGCTATTCCACTTGAGGTGTATGTACACCTCAGGATCCGCCGTTTCCTTTCTTTCTTCTTTCGACATATTTTTGCGTTTTCTTCACGGTTTTTTGGCGTTTTTGCGATATTTTTGGAATGTTTCGCCTCATATTCCTGCTAGTGTTTGTATTTTTGCAGTTTTCGGGCTGCAAGTCGCAGAAAGCTGGCGTTTCCGCGCCGGTTTCCGCGACCTCGGCGGCCGCCGCGGCCGCCGCCCTCCAGCAACTGACGGAATTCCGAAAGAACCGCCGCAGAACCGCCGACGGCCGCCTCTGCGCCGCCGCCTTCGTGCAAGAAGACCAGCTCTACACCGACTGCACCCGCAGCCGGGCCCCCAACGGCACCCAAGGTAAACCCGAAACCCTAAACCCTAAGCCCTAAACCCTAAACCCTAGGCCCTAAACCCTAAACCCTATGCCCTTAACCCTTAACCCTAAACCCTAAACCCAAAACCCTAAACCCTAAACCTTGAATCCTAGACCCTAAACCCTATACCCGAAACCCTCTACCCGAAATCCTGAAATAAATGAGTGGATTTTAAATATGAGCGTTAGCATGAAGTAATATTCAGCAATTGTGGGGGGGAAATGTAAATAAACGTATTAGCAATCTTGAGGTAAAGTAAATAAGTAGATTTAAGAATGTGATATAATAATATATTTCAATATGAATTAATACTGAAACAATTCTGAAAGTAAATAAAAGTAAATAGACTATGAATTCTGAAGATAAATATAAATAATGGTAGCGATTCTGCTGGTGAATATAAATAAATATACAACCTCTAAGGCAGCTGCATATAAATAAATATTTAAGTAATTTTGCTTAGTAGCCTCCTCACATAATCAATCCCCCGATTAATTTCCTGCCTAGTTTGTTGTTTAATCAACCCTTTAATTAAATAAACGAATAATAAAGAATAAATAAAGAATAAAATAATAAATTATTGAGTTTTATTTCAGGGGGAGAATGGTGTTATGTGGAGGTTCAACTATTGGGCAAAGGAACAGCGGATTGGGACTATTGTTTGCCTCCGATTAACTACGGTGAAATAAAGTTAAAAATAAAAATAGAAATAAAGTTGAATTAATATTTTTGTTTATTCTTATTCTTTTCTTTCTGTATACCCTTTATTACCGTTATTTTCTTTATCCCTTTTTTCTCCTGTCCTTCTCTTCTCCCTCGCTCTTCTCCCTCTTGTTCTTCCTTTCTTTCTCCTTCTTTTTCTTTCTTTTTATTTATTATGCCTTTTCTTTTTTCCTTTTCTTTTTCTTTCACTTTATTTTTTATTCCTTCTCTTTCCTCTTTTATTTTTCCTTTTCAGACAAAATTCGGTTGAAGGCGCGGCAGGCGTTTGAAATGAAAGCAGCTGAGGCAGAGGCAATGGTGTGATACTTCTTTCTTTTTTCACCTTAAACACAATAATATATTAAAATAAACAAATAAATACGTAAATATATATATATTTAATGATGCACATGTTAAACATCTATATCCTATGTATATTTATATTATATCTTTGCTGCGTATATTGATAGAAATTAAATAAGTTTGTTAGCAGTTTTTTATCATTTTTTTTCTGTTTCTAGATAACACGGCTAGACGGCAGTATCTATCAGACAGATATGGCTCTGAAGAGGTCAGTGATGATTACCTATAGAATATAAATATATATATATATATATATTGATGTAATGTTTAAATTAAATTGGAAATATATTTATTTTATTTTCATTTGTTATTTACTTATAATGCATAAAACGTGAACTAAACAAACCCCTGTACCGTATTAAAGCCTGTGTTAAACGTGAAGGTATTTATTGAAAGATTGAATTGCATTTAAGAGAAAATATATATATATTTATTTATTGAAAAGTTGAATTAAATATGAGGGAAAGTATATTTAGTATATATTATTGGAAGATTGAATTAAATTCAATACAGACTAGACGCTGTATGTGGGCTAAGACATAAGGCAGTAGAGCAGCAGCTAGAAGCAGCAGGAAAAATACAATCAAGAAATGATAAATGTTTAAAGCGGCTACAAACTGCAGCGAAAACAGCAGAAAAATTGAAAAAAATAATTCAAAAAACCCATCAACAAATTCGGCAGCAAGAGGAAGCGGCAGAGAAAAAACCAGAAAATTGCAGACATGTACTGGGGTATGGAAATATATTTTATTTTTCTTAATTATGTTTTTTTGTTTTTTCTTTATCATTGCGAGTTTGTACTTTTCTTTATTCTTGTGAATTTGTTTACTGTATCTTCCATTCTTTGTTTTGCTGCTGTGAATTTGTACTTTCTGCCTTTTTCCGTACTGGTGCTAGTTTGAATTTTCTGCCTTTTCTCGTTTTTATGAATAGTTACTTTCTGTGTTTTCTCCATTATTATATATGCATGTTCTGCCCTGTTGCTATAAAACCTCATATTTTATTTATTTTTGCTTCAGTATTGTAAATGTCTAGTGTCTACTTTCTTATTTTTCCAATGTAAAGTAGTATAATTCACACTTAAATGGAATCTCCCTTGCCATTTTCTTAAGAAATAGTAAACCTGAATTTTATTTCAAAAATTAAACATGAAATCTCAGATATGAAGGGGACCCCCAGCCAGACGGACTCTATGGAGAATATTTTGATAATTCTTTCTTTGAAGGAACAGCGAGAAAAATTAAAAAAGATAAAAATATTGATTTTTCTTTTAGCGGTTCTGGGCCCCTAGAAGAGGTTGCCTGTCACCACTATTCTGCACGTGGGTTGGGGTGGGAATAAAGCTGCTAAACGGAGGGAAATAGAAGAAAAAACAATTAAAAACTAATTAATAATAATAATAGTTTGTAGTGAGTTGAAAGAAAATTCCATAAAATTCAAATTCAGGATGGGACGGGTTTCTACTGATTCCTGAATCTGGCCATTATGTATTCAGCATCGGTAAGGAAAGCTGCGCGATCCTCCCCTAAAATGCGGCTAATTTTCGTTGAATTTTGAATATAAAACAAATAAGTACATTAAATTGAATAAATTGAAAAAATAAAAAAAATAAATTTAGTTTTCCAACAGAAACAGACAACGGAGCACGTGTGTTTCTTAACGGGGAGCCCATCCTTGCCGATCGCATGCCCGCAGGCACAGCAGCAGAAGCAGCAGGGAGAAATCGAATTTCTTTGGTTTCTTTTGCTGAAAAAAGTGGAAAACATATCACAGAATCAAAGGCAATTCGATTAAGCGGCAGAAAAAGGTATAAAATCCGAGTTGAAATGGTGCATAATACCCATTTCCTCTTTGAGAACAGCGATCACGGCAGTCTCAAGTGGGTATAAGGGAAAATTCTCGAATAATTATTAATTCATGTATTATTAATTGCCATTTTAATTATTTATTTGTATTATTTATATAAATATTTTTCTTTAACTGTCAACTTAACCGTTAATCGCCTTAATATTTTCGATCGAAAAATAGTTCATTCACCGATGGACAAATTCATCGATGCCAGTTGCCTTGCTGCAGTTAAATAAATAACCACTTAATTAACCAATAAATAAATATATATTTTAATAACATCGTTTTTATTATTATTTTATTATTTATTTTTTAGGCTTATGTGGGCTTCTGAAGATATCGCTAGAGAAACAATTCCTGAAAAGTTTTTTTTCACTGCGAATCGGCCTGCGCCTCTGAAGATATCTAGGTGGGTTTTGTCCATTTTTTTGGTTTTTCTCCAAAACCCCTCACTTCTAACAAACTTCTCATGAATAAAAACAATAAAACAACATTATTTTATGGTATTTTCAGCCTAGACCCCCAGCAGTATTCTCTTTCGCTGCTGCACGAGGGGGCCCCTGTCTATGCCGACGACCCCTCCCTCCAACTTGCACGAATTCCCGCGCATTTGTTGGGCCTCCGTTACCTCCGTTCTCTCCGTTTTCCTTCTTCTGCTTTGCTTGAATTTCAAATTAATCTTCCAGTTGATATTTACGCCATTTACCCCGAAGCTGAGCCTTTTCCCTTTGCCCCCTTTGAAGACTATCTATGGACGGCGCATGAGACAGAATTCAGCGTGGAGGTTAAAGAGGGAAAAAAGCACAACTTAAATGCCAACAAAATAATAATAGAGGGGGAAAATAAGGAAACAGAAGCAGAAAACAAATCAAATGCAACAGAAGAGGGTCGAAGTAGTGAAATTGAAAAGGAAAACGAAGCAAATGCAACGGAAGAGAGTGAAAGTGAAAAGGCAGAAGAAGAAAAGGAACTAAATGCATCAACAGAAAGGGAAGATATTGCAGAAGAAAAAGAAAACAAATTAAATGCATCATCATACACCCGAACTATTAAATCAGGCAGAAAAAACAAATTAAATGCATCATCATACAGCCAAACCAATAAATCAGAAGGGGAAAACAAATCAAATGCAACAGAAAACAACAAAAATATACTTCATGTTAAAAGAATAATGCATAGAGGGGGCCAAATTTCTTTCAGCATTTCTCACAGGAAAATTCCCTTTATGTTGGCCTTTGCGCCTTTAAAAGAAAATGCAGCATGTGGTAAGAAAGAAATGCAATAGAAATTCAATAAATCCAATTAAATATATTTATTATAAAACTAAATAAATGCGCGAATTAAGTGTACTAATTAAATATATCTATTGTTCTTAAAAGTAAATATGGCAATTAAATATCTTTATTATCATGTTTGAAATCTATCAGCTGCTGCAGCCATAGCTATCAATGTATTTTTTCTCATCATGATTATTGTGATAAATGAATATATTTGCGAGTATTTGTTATTGTCATTATTACAATTATTATTATTAGTATTATCATTATCGTTATTATTATCTCTGTTATTGTATTGTATATATTTATTGCTACTACTCCTATACTACCACCACTATGCCTGTTACAATTCCCATTCCCCTTACCACACTTCTTATTCCTATTACCACTGCTATTATTACTCCATCATTTCATTAAATCCTATTTATTGCTTTATTGCAATTAGGGGGAGAAGAAGTGAATTTATCTGTACCCGAGGGCCCTTACTTTCTTTCTTGCAATTCCTCTTGGGGGTTTTCGCAAAAAAACAAAATAAATTGCAAGACGGCCCTTAGCGGGAGAGGGGAAGAGTGGAGGACCAGTAGTGGAAATGGTAAGAAGTTATATTTTGTTTATTTGTTTATTTTTATTTATTTAGCTTTTGCTTAAATAAAAGGCATGTTTGTAGTAGTGTTTAGTTTAATGAAAGGAAAGGGAATGGTAGTAATTTTATTCAAGTCCAAATTCAATAAAAAATAATAATTCTAATTACCTTTACACGCAATTAAATGTTTATAATTTATTTCAAGTTCAAATTAAAGTAATGGTCAGCTAGGTAATTCGAGTTTAGAGGAAATGTTAATGATTTAATTTTAATTCAAATTAAGGTAAAATGTATTAATTTAGCATCAATTTAAGCCCCAAAAAGTTGGTAATCTAATTTTTGTTTAAACTGAAACAAAAAGTATTATTTTATTTGTTCCCAGTTAAGAATGGTGATAATACTATTAGCAACGCCATTTATTGCTTTATATCAGATGCCTACAAATTACACTACGAATTTAATAATAGTTATTTCTCCTCTTGTTTAATTTACCTATTATAAATAAGCAATAGTACCAATTCTGCTGCCTTATACTGTTTAATCTACTGCAAAACAATAATAATACTAATAATGACAATAATAACAATACTAGTAATAATAATAATAATGATAATAATAATAATAATAATAATAATAATAATTATTATTATTATTATTATAATAGCATTATTATCTTCATCTTGGCGCTCCCACTGTGTTATTATTTTTAATACTTTTATTTCGACCTAAATTTTATATATGCGATAATCATTATGATTACTACTATTACAATCCTGAATCATATTAGTATTATACTTAAAATTGTTATTTTAATTTTTATTCCCATTATCTTTTTCTTCTTAATTCATTTTAGTTATTTTTCTCTTTTAGGCAACGGAGAGTTTATTACGGTATCCTTTAGCCAGCCCGTACAAATGTATGTTTTCAGATTCCAACACCAAATATAAATTCATATTAATTATATTTATTTCTTTTTAATGTTTATTTTCTATAATACTTGTTTTCTTGTAGTGCTTATTCTTTTATAGTTTTTTATTCACTTATTTTTTACTGATTTGTAATGTTTATTCATTTACAGTTTTTATTTTAATGCATTTATAATGCTTTTTACTTTAAAGCCTTTTATTTGAATTTCCATATTCTTGTTTTTCTATTTGTTTTTACTTATTCAATTTATTTATTTATTTATTTTTTTGCTAATTTACTTAATATACTGCATGCGTTTACCGTCTCACTGGTACCTACCTATTTATGCATTTGTCTATTCATGTATTTACTTATTTTATTTATTTTATTTATTTATTTTATTTAATTAATTTATTTATTTAATTAATTAATTTATTTAATTAATTTATTTATTTTATTTATTTTAACTCCAGCATTCGTCTTGTGTTTATTCCCCCTGCCGATCATTTGATGTGGCCTTCTGAAATAACCCTTACCTTTGAAGGTATGATTCTTTGGAAATAAAAATTAAAAATTAAATTAAATTAAATTAAATAAATAAATAAATTAAATATTAATTCAGTTTTAGTTGAGGAAATACAATTTTGTGAATTCACTGACCCATGTGCTTTCATACGGACTTTCTCTTTTCTCTTTTCTAATTTTCATTATTTATATTTCATCAATATTGTTTTTCTTTGTCAGTATCAAAATAAACATTTAAATTAACTCTTTATTTCTGTTATTGTTTCTCTGTCTTCTCCCCTGGTATCTTCAGAGTATCCTATTACTTTGGGTTTTTGTCTATTTTTATATTTATTTTTATTTTCTGTTTTTGTTTGTTTATAGCTTTGGATTTGTTTAAATTCTTTTTCTTATCTTAAGGCGGCTGTTATTGGCTTACTGCTTCAGTATATTAATAATGTTATGTTCTGTAAATTAATAACGTTGTATTTCATCATGGACTTTAGTAACAAATATAATTATTTCTATATAAGTAATTAGTTAATTAATTAAACACTAAATATATATATAATATTATATATATATAATATATTGTCTTACTTATTTTAATTGTACAAAAAACTACAGATGAGGAAACTGAAGTTTTTTCCATTTTGCATTCTTCAAAGTTGGAACATCATTCTTATTTGCTCCCTGTGCCGAAACAAACTACATCAGTCAGTATTTCTTTATTTTTATTTTTATTTTCTTTTCCCTTTCTTTTTCTTTTCTTTTTCTTTTCTGTTTCTCTATTTTCTTTCCGTTTGTTTTATTTTTTTTCTTTTCCCGTTTTTTTTCCTTTTCCCTTTCGGTTTCTTTTCTCTTTCTTTCATTCTTCTTTCTCTTTGTTTTTCTTTCGTTTTTCCTTCTCTTTTCCCCGTTTTTGTTCCTCTTTTTTCTTTTTCTTTCCCCCTTCCTGTTTCTGTTTCTCCTTCTCCTCCTGTCCATTTCCCATTGCTATTTCAACTAAAACCAGTGCAAATGGTAATGCCAAATGCAATCAGGTCAAAATAGAAATAACAGAAATGTTTGTTAACGGAGGAGACAGCGGCGGCAGCTTCGAGTTGTGGGGTGTCCCTTGTGCAGCAGAAGCTGAGTCTGAGGCAGTCCCTCTTCCCGTTATAGAACTGGAGGTAAAGAGGAAATAAATAAAGCAAAAAGAAAGAAAATTCAACCTATTCATAATTGCATGCATGCATGCATGCATGCATGCATGCATGCATGCAGTGTCTAGACACCGTAGCGACGGCGCTGCAGCAGCAGGAGATTCCGCTTTCTTCCGAAGTCCAGTTTCTTTCTTTTTGCAGCCCCCGCTGTTTCCTTCAGCCCCCCGGCCCCGTCTATGGAGATAAAATTTATTCTTTAGAATCGGCGTTGTGTGCTGCAGGCAGGCATTCAGGTGTATGTACAGCCGAAGCTAGCTGCCATATGCTCGTCTCCGTGAAGGGCCCCCATTTTTATTTTCCTGCTGCAAACAGACACGGGGTCTTCTCTATGGCTCATGCTGCTGCTGCTGCTGCTGTTGCTCTTAGCCATGCTTCCTGTACCCATGCGCTGCTGCAGCAGCCCCCAGTCAAACTACAAATACACTTCGCTGCTGCAGCAGCAAAAACACAACAGCAGCAGCAGCACCAGCACCAGCAGCAGCAGCAGCAGCACCGGGGAGAGGAGGAGGAGCAGCAGCAGGAGCAGCAGGAGCAACAGCAGCTGCTGCCACCGGTAGGGTTGCTGCTTGCCGCTGCTGCTGCTGCTGCTGCTTCGTTGGGCTGTATATACACCTGAATATTATTGCATCTCAGGGTTGGGTTGCAGACAGAGGAGAAGTAAAGAAGAGGCATGGGAGATATTTCTACGGTAGGAAATTATACAAAATGGCTATTCAGAAAAAAAAGAAATTCTTATTGCTGCTGCTGCTGCTGCTGTTGCTGCTGCTGCTGCTGCTGCATTACAGGCTGGCTGCAGCAGGCTGAGGCGCCTGGATGCAAAGGAGACAATTTGTCTCCTTCTTCTTCTATTTTGAACAGGGGCGGAATTGTACTGTCTGCTGCTCCTGTAAGTATTAAAACAAATATGCTTGCTGCTGCTTCTGCTTCTGCTGCTGCTGCTGCTGCTCCTGCTGCTCCTGCTGGTTCTGCTGCTGCTGCTTCTGCTGCTGCTGCTTGAATCTGCTGTCTCCTTTTAGGCAATGGTATCGGTGTCTAGGCGCTTGCCTTCTGCACCAGCAGCAGCAGTACGAGCAGCAGCAGCAACAGGGGCAACAGCAGCAGCAACAGCAGCAGCAGCAGCAACAACAGCAGCAGCAGCAGCAGCAGGATACCCTACGAACTTCTGGTCAATTTCTGTTCCCTTCAATGGTCGCTATTTAGTTGCAGTTCACTTAGGCAATTTGTGTGAAGAAGGAGAGGAAAAAGAAGGAAAAAAAGAAAATAATAAAGAAAAAAAAGAAAAAGAAATGAAAGAAGGAGAAAAAGAAGAGGAGGAAAAGGAAGAAAAGGGAGAAATAAAAGAAAAGAGAGAAGAGCCAGGAAAAAGAAATAAAGAAAAAGAAAAAAAAGAAAAAAAACGGAAAAAAATAATTAATGTTTTGCCTTCTGCACATTTGGCTGTAAATGGATCGATTTTAGTGGATAATATTTTAATACCCCCCAATAAATTCTATACGGTAAGAACTTATTAAAAATAAATTGAATTAAATTAAATTAATTAAATTAATTAATTAAATACAATTATAGTATTAATACTAAAACGAAATAAATGATAATATTTTAATACCCCCCAATAAATTCTATACGGTAAGAACTTATTAAAAATAAATTGAATTAAATTAAATTAATTTAATTAATTAATTAAATACAATTATAGTATTAATATTAAAACGAAATAAATGATAATATTTTAATACCCCCCAATAAATTCTATACGGTAAGAACTTATTAAAAATAAATTGAATTAAATTAAATTAATTAAATTAATTAATTAAATACAATTATAGTATTAATGCTAAAAAGAAAAAAAATGATAATAATTTAATACCCCCAATAAATCCTAGACGGTAAGAACTTATTAAAAGAAATTGAATTAAATTGAATTAATTAAATTGATTAATTAAATTAAATCCTAGTATTAATACTGGAAATAAACAAATGATAGTATATTAATACCCCCCAATAAATCCTATAAGGTGGGAGTTTAGTAAAAAGATAAACTAAATTAAATTAAATCAAACAATATTATTAATATTGGAAATGAGTAAATTAAATTCGATTGTAGTATTGGTTATATAATAGTATTAATATTAGAAACAAATACATTAAGTAATAGTATTAATGTTAGCAAATAATCATATTGATATTGTATAACAGTAAATAAAAAAATAGTATTCATGCTATAACAGAATAAATTATAATATTACTGAGGGAAAAATTAATATTTTTTCTATTACTTTTACGTTCATAGCAGTGATAGTAACGGTAGTAATAAATACTATACTGAATTTTATTTAAATAATGATGTAAATAAATAAATATCAAGCTTAATATTCAAATATAATGTTATATGCTTAATCATTATACATTCATGCAGGCTACTACATATGTTGAAGTGACAGAAAAAATAATTATTATTTCTTCTCCTTGCACTGAACACAGAAGGCATGCAGCAGCAGCAGCAGCAGCAACAGCAGCAGCAGCAGCAGCAACAGCAGCAGCAGCAGCAGCGGGTGCTGCTGCTGGCTGCAAGACTGAAAGAACCACTCTATTTAATGTAACAATTGAAAAAATGTAATTTTATTTTCTCTATCTGCAGAGACAGCAGAACTGTCAATAAGTGTATAACTTTATTTATTATTTATTATTTTTATTATTATTTTTATTATTATTTTTATTTTATTTTTATTTTTATTTTTATTTTTGCTTTTCTTTTGTTTTCTCCAATCCATAGGAAGTATCTCTATCACTTAACCGTTGCACGTACCATTAAATACAACATTATATAGAATAAAATATACATATACATAATTGTATATATATATATAGAATTATATATATTATATATGTAAATATATATACATTGCATGTAAAAGAATTAATATATATAATATATACCAATAAACATCTATACATACATTTGATATAGCTCTAGGTATATAAATATCTGGTACAGAAAAAGTATAACAAAAACAGCAAATAAAAATAAATATATATTTATTTTATAGTTACTGTTTTTATTATACTTTAGAGATATAAAATATATAAATGCGCTCTACCCCACTGCCGTGTAAGGCTTGTTGTTTTTTATTTGCCTTTAATGGAGGAAGAAAAGAAAAAAAAACAAAAAATTAATTTTATTTTTTATTGATATCTGCATGCAGGGGCTACCTGCCTATACACCTGAACGCCGCCGCAAGGTGTTGTTTTGTTTGCAGCAACAGCAGCAACAGCAGCAGCAGCAGCAGCAGCAGCAAATAACACATTAATAAGCTGTTCCTCTAAATAAAACTTGAAATAAATGAATACACTATAACCCTCCATTTGAATTTAATAGTTAGTTGTCTTTCATACAAAGACGGCGGGGACCCGTCTGAGCTGCTGCTGTTGCTGCTGCTGCTGTTGCTGTTGCTGCTGCCGCTGCTGATGGTGTAGGAGCCGCATGTGGAGGTGGAGCGGGAAGAGGGATCCGTCTCTGTTTTTGGGTTTGAAGGAGAAAATAGAGAAAATAAATGGAATTTAATTTCTTTTCTGTCTTTTTTTTCTGGAAATTGAATTCGAATTGGGTCGGGTTTCTTGCTGCGAGCTGAGGTGTCCATACACCTGAAGCTGCGCGGCGGCAGTTTCCTTTTTTGCTTTCCTCATTTTTGTTCGTTTTGCTTCGAATTTGCTCTTTTTTTTATTCTTTTTCTTTTCTTTTCTTCTTTTTCCCCTTAAGAAGCGGCAAACACTACTGAGGGGCTTTATCTCTTTCTCCCTTTTTGTGTTGTATGCCCTCATACACCCCAGCGGAGGCGCGGCTGCTGTTTGTATGACTGGCGGGGGTATTGATCTCCTTTT
>HG710979.1:1931-36996 GCA_000499725.1 Eimeria brunetti
CTGCACTCGCTGCAGCAGCGGCTGCAGTTCACGTGGAGCCCGTGGGACTGGCGAGCTGTTGGGCCCTGGAAGGATACAGCAGCAGCAGCAGCAGCGGCAGCAGCAGCAGCAGCAACCCCCGCAGCAGCAGCAGCGGAGTCAAAGAAGGCAAGGAGCAGCAGCAGCTGCTGCGCAGCAGCTCCGTATAACCTGAGAGGATCCCTGGAGAGAGAGAGAAAATCCAATGTCAGCGATGATGAATCGCTGCAGCTTTTTCTCTTGCTGCTGCAGCAGCTGCTGCTCCCGTTGCTGCCGTTGCTGCTGCCGCTGCTGTCGTTGCTGCTGCTGCTGCTGCTACTACGACTCCACCTCTTGTCTTCCTGGAGGCCCCTACGGCACAAATCTAATGCAGCAACAGGCTATACGTTGCTGCAGCAGCAGCAGATCGCGCAGCAGCAGCAGCAACCTGGAGCAGCAGCAGGAACTGCAGCAGCAGCAGCAGCGAGACTGCAGCAACAATTGCGGCCTCTGAGCTGTCTGTTGAGCTTCCAGGGGTTGAGAAAATATATGGGAATGCTCCAATGAAAAGAAAGGATTATGCTGGATTTGCTGCTGCTGCAGCAGCAGCAGCAGCTGCTGCTGCTGCTGCCATGGGTTGGCTGCGCTGCTCCACACTGCTGCTGCTGCGATAGGTCTTACTCTCACACTTTAAACTTTTTTTTGTTTCTATGTTTTCTACTATTAACTTTATTCATTTATCTTATTTTATTTTCTTCTGCTTTTTAATTAAACCCTTCGCTCCCACCCTACGGCAGCCGCTCACCCACGGCGCAGCACCAGCGTATTGCTGCTGCTGCTGCTGCTGCTGTCTGCTGCAGCAGCAGCAGCAAATACAGCGGATTCTCAGGGCTGCTGCACCCCACAGCCAACCCAGGGACGAATACAGCGGCCAGCTAGCTAGCTGGCTAGCTAGCTAGCTAGCCGCTTCTCTCTCAAGGCAGCAGCAACTGCAGCAGACCCTCTGTGGGGAATAGAAGCAGCAGCCGAACAAAACCCAAAGGAAACGCTCAGTACTGCAGCAGCAGCAGCAGCAGCGGCAGCGCGAGCAGCAGCAGAAGCAGCAGCAGCAGCAGCAGCAGCAGTATTTGCAACTGTCGAGTAGTATAGGTTTAATCGATAAGGAGCACTGCGCATGCAGGTGTTTATATAATTCTTCTCGGATTGAAGCAAGAAGAATAAATAGTATATTTGTTTATTCTTCTTCGTGTATTATCCAAAGAAGAATAAAGTTATTGTATACTTCAAGAATTAAGTATCTTTTTTTCCTTTTATTCTTCTTCTATGATTAAGAAGAAGGCAGACTCGACAAACTTGAATACATTTCTAACATTTCTCCCTATTCCTTTGTCCAGTTGTTCCTTACCCTTCTTGTTCTTATTTTCCTGTTTTCATCATTATTATTCTTTTTCGTATTCTTGTTCTTACTCTTCCCTTCATTGAAATTCTCGTTAGTCTCAGTATTCTTATTCTCCTTATTGTTGTTCTTCCTATCTTTTTTATTCTTATTACGGTTCTTCTTTTTATCCTTTAGGTCTTATGAGGCAGCAATTTCATTGTTTTGTTTTTTACTTTTATTTATTTCTAGATTTTCATTGAAACGATAATTCCGCTGAACATTAAAACTAAATATATGCAAATTCATATTGCTTGGGTTCTGCACTTTTAATTGTTCTTGTTTTTATGAAAAAGAAAAACGGCAGCATCTAGGGTTTAGGGTTTAGGGTTTATGGGTATTGATTCTCCCGTATTTATGTTTTTGTATTCTCCTCCACTGTCTGCTTCAATTCCACTTTAATATTTTTCTTTTATTCGTTTTATCATCTGCAAATTTGCTGTTATTTTCGTTCATTTTTCATTTCCTTTTATTCATTCTTATTCCTTATTATTCGGCGGGTATTCTCTATTCTCATTCCCTTCATTTATTTTATATTTGTCCATTTCTACTCCTATTTGGCTGTTGCTGTCTATTTGTATTCATTATTTTCTCGTTATTTGTATGTGTTATCATTTCTTTCTGTTATTCCCCTTGTAGTCTTCTAGCTATCCGCATTCGCCCATATAGATTCTTATTTGTTATAATGTATCGCCTAGTCTTGTTTATTATTATATATTATTAATTACTTGCTATTTTTCGTTATTAGCAATTCGAATCGGTTATTATTTACTCTAGTTCACTACTGCTTATCATTCTAGTTATTATTTATTTACGAATTATTATTTTATCGTGTATTATTATTTGTCATCATGCTGTTGACTGTGAAGAGGAACGGCGCCAGACGGGTACAGGCGACTGAAAATTTCGGTTCTTGTTTTGTTGGAATGTGCTGGAAAATTAAGAATATTTTTTCAATTATTTATCTTCAATTGCATTAATGTTTGCATTTGAAACAATGAAACATAGTATCTATAAATATAATGATCTTTATTTTGTTCTATTATTGCTCAATTATTCGCTTTTCTCTTCTTCAACGCGCATAAACACCTTGAGCTGTACATACACCTGGAACGAAACCATGAACGACCACACAAATCTCCTTTTCATTTCATTTATTTTTGTTTTTTTTGAATGAACCAAATCCTTATAAAATTAGCAGTAATATATATATATATTATAAATATTATATTTTAAAAATAAATATATACTGGATATATGGTTTCTCTTCCTCCTGCAAATGGAGAATATTGCTAATTTAGATGCATTTATTGCAAACTGCGATGCAACGAAGATCGCTGCATTTCTTCAACTTCTTCAGCAGCGGTAAGCAGCTTATGTTAAATTGATTTTATTGTATTTGCTTACTTATTGTTTCTATTGGCTTATATTTTATTTGTATTTGTTTGTCTATTACCTCTATTGAACTGGTTGTATTATTTGTTTACTTATTGCCTTTTAAGGAAATATGCAGTGAATAAGTCGTACTTATTGACTGTTTTATTTGTAAAAGGAATATGCATTCGATTATTTGCATGTATTCGCTTGTTTTTACTGCTTGCATAGTTATAATGCGTTTGCTGATTGCATCTGTCTTAAGTGCCTCGGTCGGGGGGAATACGCATATAGATGCTTTGAAAAAATATATATATGTATACATATATTATATACACGTAATATATAGAGGTCTATATATATATAATGATCTGAATTTGTTCGTTTTAAAGTAAATATATGCTCGCCCCTTTGGCATTTGTTAGTGTACAAAGTTTTATAAGCTGAATCCACGTAAAAGGCATGTATTTGTTTATTTCCATTCTGAACATTGAATTTAATTTTTTAATAGTTTTACGGAGGCACAAGAGAGAAAGCAGCAGCAGCTGGAAGCAGCAGTTCAGAAACGGCATAGACAGCTGCTGAAGACAGCAGCAAGGGAGAAGAAAGAAATAGATGAAAAAATACAAAATAATATTTCTTCTCTCAGTAAAAAGAGAGATGCTGCTGCTGCTGAACTATCTTCAACCCTTCAAGCAGCAAGGATAAAGAAACAAAGTCTATTAAAATTATTTCAAGAAAGAGAAGATGCATGCGCTGTGAGGTTATATCTGTCATGTTTCTTTCTGCTGCTATCTTTCTTTCTTGACCTTGCCTGACTTTTATCTAATATATATATATATATATATATATATATAGTATTTATAAATATATGTATCTAAGCCTATTCTATGTATCTATATACATGTATAAATGCATAATATACACTTATGCATTTCAAATGTTTTGGATTAAAATATTATTCTACTCTGTAAATTCAGGAGATAGAGAAGCAAATATGCGAGCTGACGCAGAGATATACAGCCAAGCAGCAGCAAATGGGTGAGGGCTGAAGCTTGAGAAGAAACAAATACAAACAAAATATATATATATATGTATAATGCATTTGTTTCCTTATTGGATTTTAGTTAGTTGAAATGTTATTCAATTTTCTCCATTCAACATTGAATCAATTGAATACATGCATTCAGAGAAGGAACAGAAACAAACGCTAAAGAAATTCTTTGAAGAGGCTGTGCAAAAGATAAACCAAGTAAGGAAAAAAGAAATATTAAGTATAAGAAACAGCAGCAGCAGCAGCGGCAATAGCAGCAACAATAGTAGCAATAGTAGCAGCACTAAGTGAGAGGATGTATGACTATTATTAGATTAATTAATTTTATTTCTTTTAGGAAAGGGAAACTGCTATTGCTGCTCTACAAGAAGAAGAAAGTGAAAAGAAACAGACAGAGCAGCTGCTGCTTGAAATTCTACTGGCATACGCTGGCCCCAACGCAATATCTCTGTTAGCAACGACACAAGACAAATTAATTAAATTAAATTAACTGAATACAATAAAATATTAACAAATTAAGTGGAAAGATTCAATGAATTTTGTAAAGGGAAGAGAAAAAACTGCACAGAAACAAAGTATACGCATGCACAACTCGCATGCAGGATCTTTGAACAGAAATACAAAGTTTGTAACAAACCCTAAACCCTAAGCCCTACCGTCACTAACAGCTGTATCCTAGTTTTATTTTATTTGAGTGGTTTTAGGGTTTAGGGTTTACGGTTTAGGCAATGCCTCCATACGGTGAATACAAACAGCTTCATCTCCTAGAGCAAAAAACAAAGCAATAAATAAAAACAAATGTTTGCACCATAGCGCAAACGACTGAAACATTAAAACACGAAGAAAAGCGGCCGAAATAAAAAGGAAAAAAGGAACAGAGAAAAATAAAGAAGAAACAATCACTAAGGATAAGATAAAAACAAATTTAATCAAGAAAAACTGGAACGAAATAAAAGAAAAAAGAAATTATTAATTTTGATCAAAGGGAAGCAACAAATCTTCCAGCATGTCGCTGCAGCTGCCCTTTCATCTCCCGCACGTGCTGCTGCAACAACAGCAGCGGCTGCTGCTGCAGCAGTTGCTGCTGCGGCAGCTGTTGCAAGTGTTGCTGCTGCAGCAGCTGCAGCACCGCGTGGCTGTAAGTGCATCCCTGCCATCGCTGCTACAGCAGCAGCAGCTGCTGCTGCTGCAGCAACAGCAGCAGGGCACCTGACCGTGTGTACACATATGTATGTGAACATACATATATGGGAAGTATATATATTATGAATATACCCGGCAAATCGCCACCAAAAATCACAGCCATAAATACGGAGAACAGCGAATACGTAGAGTTTTAACTTTGTTTATTTTCAATGTATTCAATGGCTTCAGTGATATCTCTGAGGTGTACAGACAACGCCCGCTGCAGCAGCTGCTGCGTGCTGCGGCGCGCAGCAGCAAAACTCCCGCCCACGTGCAGCACGTGCAGCCGGCAGCTGCTGCCGTCTACGCGGGTCATTGCAGTCAACGCTGTCAGCAGCTCATTCACGTGGTTCTGAACAGCAGCAGCAGCAGCAGCAGAAACAGCAGCAGCAGCAGCAGCAGCAGCAGCAGCAGCAGAGGTAGTGGCAGTGGTAGCAGAAGCAGCAGCAGCAGCAGAAGAGGGAGCAGAAAAAAATGATGGGGATGTTGAGGAATTGTAAATATGTATATAGTGCACACACAGAGGCAACACTGCAAATCCCACTATCACCGGCGGCAACAGCAGCAGCAGCAGCAGGGATAGCAGCAGCAGCAGTAACAGCAGCAGCAAATAGCAGTGGCAGCAGCAGCAGCAGCAGCGATAGCAGCAGAAGTAGCAGCGAGAGGGAGCAGGAATAGCAGCGGGATCTATCTCCCCCACGCGGACGCCACCCCCAGACAAACCCTAAACCCTAACTCCAAACCCTAAACCCTAAACCCTAAACCCCAAACCCTAAACCCTCAGCTTACGCGGGCAACCTGAAGTACATACACCCCAGACTCTCGATTTAAATAAACGACTCGTAAGGAAGGCAGCAAGCAGGCAGCGCCCATCACACCCCAGCAGCAGTTCACTGTCTCCGTCAGAGCCTAACACACAAACAGCAATACAGCTATACAACAACAGCTAGCTAGCTAGCTAGCTAGCTAGCTAGCTAGACGGCTTACATAGAGCTAGATAGCTAGCTGAGGTATAGCTACCTAGCCTACAACTAGCTAGCTAGTTGTATATACACTGCACCGCCTGCAGCTAAGCACAGCCAGTAGCTCAATTGAAGCATGCCCTACGTAGCCAATTAGTTAGTCAGTTAGCTAGCTAGCCAGCCAGATATAACGTGCTAGCTATCTAGCTAGCTAGCTAGCTAGATAGCTAGCTAGCTAGCTAGCTGTGCCTACCTCCTGAAACGCCTGTATGCTCCAATGGCAAGACTTGCGCTTGGATGAAGTCCACTCGGCCTCCCCCAACACCCAGCGGCTCTTGCTTCGAACCATACTCCCAAACCCTAAACCCTAAACCCTAAACCCTAAACCCTAAACCCTGACGGCCCCGAGGATTCGGGGGTCATAGATGGGACCCGCTGAAGGGGGAGGGTGCAGGTGGCGCAGGCTGTATGAAGAGGGAGGCAACAGCAGCAGCAGCCAAGGCTGCTGCTGCGGTTGCTGCTGCTGCTGCTGCTGTTGCTGTTGCTGCTGCTGCTCCTACTACCGGCAGTGTCGTCGTTGCTGCATTTGTTGGCGTTGCTGCTGCTGTTGCTGCTGCTGTTGGTCTGCCAGGCAGCAGCAGCAGCAGCGGTAGCAGAAACTCTGCCCTTCCGTTATCCGTTCTTGCTGCTGCTGCTGCTGCTGCTGTTTGCTGCTGCAGTACGAAGGCTCCTTCTATACTATGAGAATAATCGACAGAAACCAGTTGTTTATTCTGCTTGCTGAAATAATATTCCTTTTTTAGTTTTATTTATTTATTCAATTCAATGCGGCAGCCAACAGAAGAAAGCAGGAAAATAAAATATATTATTCAATTATTGCATGCATGCATGCATGCATGCATGCATGCATGCAGTGCCTCGCCTCTTAGCTTATGCTGCTGCTGTTTTTCTTTGTTTTTGTCTCTTGAAGTAAATAAGTTGAATTAAATAAATAATACAACTAACACTTATACATTTACTCTACAATTGTATATATTGTTACTTATACCTTATAGTTTTCCCATATTATTCATACTAGGGTTTAGGGTTTGCTGCGGTGTCAGATGCTGCTGCATCGCCTGCCTGTCTAAACCCTAAATCGTTAAAATTTTTTTTTAATTAAATCTTATGAATGCATATTTTCTGCGAAAACAGATGACAGAGGAAGACAGCAGGGGCTGAGGTGTGTGTACACCTCAGACAACGGCAACGGGAAGCAGCAGCAGCAGCAGCAGCAGCAGCAGCAGCAGCAAAACAACGCTATGAAGACCCTTCCTGAATCCAGCAACAGCAGCAGCGTGAGGGACACCTGCAGCAACAGCAGCAGCAACAGCAGCAGCAGCAGCAGCAGACGTGCATTTGCATGCTGTAGGACTTGGGCCTTCCTTTTATTTCTTATTTCTCTGCTGCTTCCTCCTGCTGCCGGTGAAGAGGCAGGTACATACATTTAAATTTAATAATTTGAACAGAATAATATCTAAAGATTAAATATGTATACTACTGTACAAATATTAATTTATTTAGCTGCATGCACACAAAACTTAACACAGCAGCAGCCTCTGATTTATTTGTCAACTCTAATTAAAGACAGATTCAAAACCCTTGAAGGTTTCCTCCTGTGCAGCAGCACAAACAGGAGCAGCAGCTGCTGCTGTTGCTGCTGCTGTTGCTGTCGTTGCTATTGCTATTGCTGCTACTGCTGTTGCAGTGCAGCAGCAGCACAAGTTTCGACAGAAGCAGTCGCTGCAGCAGCACTCACCGGTGCCCTCAACTGGTTGCTGCAGAAGCAGCAGCAGCAGCCGCAGCAGCAGTTGCTGCTGCAGTGATGCTGCTGCAGCAGCAACTCTCATGCTGCCTGCCTTGTTGCTGCTGTTTTTTTTCCTTTTTCTTCAGCCCCTCTTCATCCTGCCTTCACCGCCTGCGCTGCCTTAGTGGCTCCCGGTTCTGCAGCAGCTGCTTCGATTGAAGCCTATGCTGCTGCTGCAGTGCAGCAGCAGCAGCAGCAGCAGGAACAGCAGCAACAGCAGCAGGAACAGCAGCAGCAGCAGCAGCAGCGGCAGCAAATTGAATTGTGTCTGGGAGCAGCATGGGTTGCTGCATGCGCTCGAGACATAGTTGGTTCTGTCTTTGAGTTGGGGTTTGAAGGCCAGCTTCATCTATTCGAGCTATGTGACCCTGAAGGTAATGGCTAGCTAGCTAGCTAGCTAGCCAGGTGGCTAGCTAGCTAGCATATGTAATAATGCATATGTTATTCTAGCTAGACAGCTGTGCTAGCTAGCCAGCTAGCTAGCTAGCCCGCCAGTTGCGCAGCTAAACGCAATACATGTCTATGGAATAGCTAAATATATAGACATATATGTGTATAAATGTTATATATAAATATTATATATATACATGAATATTTATATGTATGTATGTATAAGTATGTATATTTATTACAGTAATATAGGGCTTGGAAAGGACTGGCTCGTGGCAAGGGATAGAGTTAAGGATGAAGGTGTAGAGCTAGGGTTTAGGGTTTAGGGTTTGCGTGTGTCTCAGGGGAGTTGCCTCTTCTTGAGCCTGTAAGATGCAAGCGGCTGTTGGTTGAAGTTGGGCTAGACAGGCCTGGCGTCCCCCACTACGATTTCTGCAGGTGTACATACACCCCAGTTAGGGTTCAGGGTTTAGGGTTTGGGCTTGAGGGTTTAGCGGCTACCAGGGCGGGTTTGCGGGTTATTGAGGGTTTAGGGTTTACGAGGGTGGGTTTAGCGTTTATAGATAGGTTAGGGTTTATTGACGGTTTAGGGCTAATATTAGAGTCTAGGGTTTACGACTTGGGGTTTAGGGTTTGCTGAGGGTTTAGGGTTTATCGAGGGTTTAGGGTTTAGGGTTTACGAATTCGGGTTTAGGGTTTGCGGTTGCTGCTGCTGCTGCTCAGAGCTTGGATGGAGTCGAACGTGCTGAGGGTTTCTGAAACCTCCAGCACCACTGCCCTCTTTGGGGCTGCATGCGTTTTAGTAGTTCTTCTTTGCCTCGAGGGTTTAGCTCGCCTCTGCTGCTGGCAGTCGCGGCGGCGGCAAGAAAGCAAACAAGAAGAAACAGCCCCACAACAGGTAGCTAGCTAGCTGACTGGCTGACACTACTAGCTAGCTGTTGGTAGATCGATAGACAGACTAGCTGGCTGCCTAGGCGGCCTTGGCAGAGTCGCTAGCTGCCTAGGCAGCTAGCTAGCTAGGTAGATAAACAACTAGTTCGGTAGCTGGAGAACTAGCTAGCTACCCGGCTCCCTAGGCAGCTAACAGCAGACCTTCTAGCTAGCCCTCCGCCTAGCTACATAGCCAGCTAACTAGGTAGCTAACAACCTCGCTGTATAGGTAAGTAGCCTTATAGAGCACCAATTAACGGACAAAAAGACTGGCTGCCCGTTCCATTACGATACACCCCCCCGTTTAGTTGTTTTTTCTGAGCCAACTAGCTAGCTAGCCAGCTAGCTGGCTAGCCAGAGAGCCATCTGAATTCTGCCGCTTCAGATGCTGTCTATAATCGCGAAGTCCTCTTTGAGCTAACTTCGCTCGCGTTCGGGATTTGCCTCCCCAATCTTTGGGTGAAGCAAGGCAGAATGGGGAGGGCCTGAGCACCCGTGAGGGTTTAGGGTTTAGGGTTTTCTTTTTTATGGGGAAGCTGCAGCTCAACCCCTGCTAACTGGCAGTGTGTAACTACAGGCATTTCGTATTTTTAATTTCTGTTGCACTTGTAGCTGCTTGATCCTCCATTGGCCAGAAGCCCTCATTTAGGTGTTTTCATCTCGTCGCAGCTCCATAATATAAAGCCCAAACCCTCAGCAGGGCTTATAATAAAGGTTGGGCGAGGGTTTAGGGTCTGGTCGCTGCAAACCCTAAGCCCTAACACCGAGGACCTGAATCCTTGGATAGTATCGAGTGCATCCGACAGCTTATTCTCCATGAATTCATGAATGAAATCCGCTGATCTTGTGCTATACTTCTTCGCCCAGCCAATATTATTATGAAAAATGTTTTTAATTTCATTTTAATTGTTTAATTCGGTGAATAAACCAAAAATTCAAGTTCTGGTTGCACTGCACGGGCCACTGAGACGGCGCCCACCGGAAACCCGCAGGTGACCCCGAAGCTGAGAGGGGTTTCAAGAGACTACAATCCTGTTGTTGAAGTATTAATTTAAAAAATAAATTTAAATTTCTGATTTTGCTGCGTATAGCTTCGTGAGGCTGGCCGGGCTGCTGGGAGAGCCTCCCGCGAGCCCGCATGCAAGTGTGCCGGATCTGGATGGAGGCGCTAAACCCTAAACCCTAAACCCCTAACTCCTGAACCCTAAACTCTAAACCCTGAAACTTAAACCCTAGATATTTTGTATCGGGAGTGTGCAGCCACCTCTGTGTCCCAATGCCGTTTAGCATCTCGCCTTTGACTCTGCACGATATGCAGATCTAAATCCTACGGCCGACAATTAGGGTTTGGCTGGAGCGGTTTCAGTAGACAAAATATGGAAAACGTCAATAGTCCTAAGGGGGCCCCCGTGGGGGCCCCCCAGCGGGGAGGCCAGGTGTGCTGCTGTGCAGCTGCTGATGGACCATTCAGGCTCTAGTGTTCATTGCAGAGTTAGGGTTTGCGCAGACAGCTCCTGTGTTCAGAGAAAACAACCCCCTAGGCTTCAGCTCTTAGGATCGAGGATTTAGGGTTTAGGGTTTAGGGCTTAGTGTTTTCTAGCTCAGTTCCTACGCTTAGACACTTTGCGCTGGGGCGCTAGGAGGTTTAGAGTTTAGGGTTTAGGTTAGGGTTTAACAAACAGAGCTTGCAAGCCCTTCGCGATCCAAGAACGCCTGTGCGCAGTGAACACTTGAACCTTTAACCCTAAACCCTAAACCCTGAACCCTAAAACTCGAATTCGAATTGCTCAATCGCTCGCGTCGGGTGAAGCCTGTGCACAGGAGGCCGGTTCGCCTGCCAGACTGGCTTCCTCCTCCCCCCGCTCGCAAGCAGCAGCTGCAGCAGGAGGAACAGCAGCAGGAGCAGCAGCAGCAACAGCAGCAACAGCAACAAGAGGCCATACGCCCTCATACACTTTGCCTCCGGGGTATCCTATGCCCCACACCTGCGTCGCTCCCACCTGCGTGCTGCTGAAGCAGCTTGAGGATGCGGAAGCAGCAAAGGCGAGAACGAAAAAGGCAGCAGCAGCAGCCGCAGCTGCTGCTGCTGCTGCAACACAACAACAACAACAGCAACAAACGCAGCAGGCAGCAAACGAGCAACGCCTCGGTGTCATTCGAAGCGACAGAGCAGGAAGGGCAAGCCAAAAAAAAGTTGCATTTGTTGCTGCTGCCTGTGGATTTAGCCACTATTACTCTTGCTGCTCCTGTTGTTGTTGCTGCTGCTGTTGCTGTTTCTCTACTCCATGAGGATGAAGAAAAGGGCTGCGTGTCTTTGGTTCAGTCGGCGGTTACTACTGCAGCGGACAACAATGAGCAGCAGCAGCAGCAGCAGCAGCAGCAGCAGCAAACAACACATTTGCAACCTTCGGAATTCATCGACTTAGTGCTGGGCCACAGGTCACTGGCGGACGAGTTCTGCTACATGAACAGGTTTGCTGCTGCTGCTGCTGCTGGCACTGCAGCTGCTGTCGCAGCGCTTCAAGTTTCACTTGCTGCTGTTGCTGTTGGTGCTGCTGGAGCTGCCGTTGCTGCTGCTGTTCCTGTGGCAGCTGCAGTTAGAGTTGCTGCTGCTGCTGTTGGGGCCGTAGTTGCTGCTGCCGCTACGACTGAAGTTGCTGCCTAGCTAATGGATATTTTACTCTGAGGCCGTTGCTGCGTTTATAACTGTAGCAGCATCTGCTGCTGCTGCTGTTGCTGCTGCTGCTGTTGCAACAGCTGCTGCTGTTTCTGCCGCTGTAGCTCTTGTTGTGCTGCTAAACGTATTCACACTATCTCTGAACCCTGAATCATGAGCCCGGAATCCTGATAACGAAACTGTGCATGCAAGAAGATCCCTCTTGGAGGGTTTAGGCTTTATGGTTTGGGGAGATTACTCCACTTCTGCCCACACGTATCAGGGCTTCATTTTGTTGTTTTTTGTGAAGACATTAGGGCTTAAGGCCTGCATGTATTCTTTACGACGGTTTATTGCTGCTGAATCCTGATTATTACGGTTTATTCTCCTCCTCTATATGATATTTTTATTACAGGTTTCACCATTATTCCTAAATGCAAATTGGGATCTAGGACTGCGAATAAGGGTTTAAAAGTGTGTATTAGGGTTTAGAGTTGCGAAATAGGGTTTGCCAGTGTGCATTGTGTTCAGGGTTTAGGGTTTAGGGTTTAGGGTTTGCGGTTTTTTGCAGGATCGGCCCGTATAGCTATGAAATAGTGCCGTTTCACAGGATAAACCCTAACGACTATTTGACGCTTTCTTCTCATGGGGTTTTGCATTATCATGGAGAGAAAGAAGCTGATTACCTAACTGTGCATCAGTGGAAAAAGGATCAAGAAGTATACGCCAATCTCATCAGCGTCGCCTTCTTCAGAAATTATCCCAAGTGGAGAATGCTTGCGCTCTGGAAGGCGGCGATGAGAGAACTCCGATTCAGGCAAATCTCAAACCCTAAACCCTAAACCCTAATCAACCCGGGCAACCGGCAGCAGGTCCTTACGAACCTTAAGAAACAACTCAGTGACCTTTACTACGCCATAGTAAATACTTGCAAACCCTAGTAAACCCTAGTAAGGCCCAGCAAGGCCTAACAAACCTTCGGAGCTGCAACTGCAGATGCTGCGTGTGTACCTAAACCCTAAACCCTACTTGCAGACCGTCTGGCCTAAGCCGTAGCCTCTAAACGTTAAACCCTAGCTGCGTTTAGCCTTTATGTGCAACCCTAGAGGTTTAGGGTCTAGGGTTTAGGGTTTAGAGCGTGTTTTCAGGACTTGCGCTGAGGTGTTGGAAAAGAATTTATTTTCTCTTCACCGGATTCTGGGACCTGCCTTATGCGGGGTTCGAACCCTTGCGATGAAGCTTTCAACTTGGGAGGTTTTAACAGCCCTTGGCGATTCCGTTGTTTCTCTGCAGCAGCTAGAAGAAATGCAAAAAAGCAAACAGCAGCAGTTTGCTGCCGGACTGCAGCGGGTCTGGGCTGCTGTCGTGGCCGAGGTGCGCAGAAAAAATAATATGAGGGTTTAGGGTTTAGGGTGTAGGCTGTAGGGTTTGTAGGTCGCGGCTTGTGCTGGTGTTTTGGGGCGTGTCCAGGGTTTCGAGTTTAGGTTTTAGGGTTTGCGTTTTAAGGAATGAGCGATTAAGGAGTAGGATTCGGGGGTTCGGCCTTAGGGTGTAGGGTTTAGGCTCGGGTTTAGGTTTTGGGTTTAGGACTCCGCAGATTGGGGTTCAGTTTTGACGGTGAAGGCCGAGGACCTGCCTAGAGGGGCTAGGGTCAAGGGTCTAGGGTTTAGGGTTTAGGGCTTGCACTTGATATCGCAGATTCAAAAAGCCTGCGCCAGCTCCCTCCAAGACTTCTTGCAGAGCAGCGGCTTTGCGCGCAATCCGAGGGGCGACGAGCTGCAACCGCCAGGTAAACCCTAAACCCTAAACCCTAATGCCTAAACCGTACACCTTGGATCCTAGACTTAAACCGTCAAGAGCGGCCATTTGGCAGCACTTTAGTGGGGATTGCAACTTCCTCTGCTGCGCTGCTATTTGCACCCGGCCAGGGGCCTCGGGTTTAGGGTTTAGGGTTTAAGGTTTGGGGCGTTTGCAGCGAGAGGTTTCGAGCGTCGGGGCCTTCACAACGCGTTGAATCAAGGGGCCCTGCTACCGCACAGGGGCCCCCTGCAGGGGGGTTCTTCTGCTTCTTACACTGAAAAGGCAACAACCCGCATGCAGTGTCGGCGGCTTGTCCGATTTATTAGGGTTTGTCAATATTTGTTTGAAACCTCCATGGTAGACTTCGCCAGAAATGCAACGCAAAGGCTAATTGATGGGCTTGTAAGGCTGAAGGAACGGCTTAGGGTTTAGGGTTTAGGGTTTAGGGGTAAGGGTTCAGGGGTGACTGTTTAGGGTCTGGCGTTTAGGGTTTGGGCAACGCACCGTCTAAGGGGTTGGGTTTAGGGTTTAGGATTTTAGGGTTTAGGGTTTGGGGTTTAAGGTTTGTTGCCGCAGGCTGCGTTTGAAAAGATGGCGAAGGATGGCGACTGTTCGCAGCAGCAGCAGCAGCAGCAGCAGCGGAAGCAGCAGCAGCAGCGCCGTTTGCAGCAGAGCGCGCGGAAGCTGGGGGACAGCCGCGGCCGCAGCGGGGCAGCAGCAGCAGCAGCAGCAGCAGGAGCTGCCCTGCCTTGCAACAAACCCTTGTTGATGGTGCAGCTAGAGCTGAGCCGCTCTTCTGTTTCTTTGTCTCCTCAGAAGTGAGGACAGAATCCATTGCATGTATATATATAAGTATACATAAATATATATTAAAACATAGGGGTATAAATATATATGGAAATATATATTCATACATAATGTGAGGGCGTAGGCATACATGCATAATTCTGAATTCATGGAAATCCATGTATAAGTGTATTTTTTTGTGTATATACATATACATTTATATTTTTATAAATGCTAATACATTTATATTTATCTACGGTTTATGTGTGTATATCTACATAAATCATTATACCCTTGTGTATATGCATATACGTATAGAAAGGTGTATGTAAGCATACATGCATCTGCAACCTAAACCCTAAACCCTAAACCCTAGCTATTGCACCTCCCTTCAGGTCTTCGTTTGTTGACTTTTTTCGTGGTATTCTTAACGAGACATTTTCTGTCCTTTCATCGACCCCTTCCTTCGTTACTGCTGATGAAATGGCGGCTTTCACAACCCCCCTCACAGGCTTCGGTAAACCCTAAACCCTAAACCCTAAACCGCATGCAGGGCTCAGACCTGGGGAGAGGAAATTGCTGCTGCTGCGGCAGTCAGCGCACAGCAAACAAAACATGCTGCCTTAAGGTCTAGGGTCTAGGAATTCGGGCGTGAGGAGTGCCGCTTTGGAGTTCAAGGTTAGGGTTTAGGGTTTAGGGTTTGCGCCATCAGATTCCATAGGAGAAGAAGCCGCATGCCGTTCTTTTCCTGCCTTTCTTCAAAGTGATGAATCTTCTCTCCCTCAGCTGACTCGCCAAACCCTCGAGCTTGTGGACTCGCTATTCGACAGAGTCAGCGTCGCTGCGGAGGGCTTCACGGTGACCCAAACCCTAAACCCTAAATCCTAAACCCCAGGTTGCAGGCTTAAGCCTTATTTAAACCCAAACCCTAGAGCCTAAACCGAAAACGTGGTAACACGAAATGCAGAAATGGCACAGCCAGCAAAAGGAAATGCCCGTGGAGTTCCCGGCAAATAAGGGTTTAGGGTTTAGGGTTTAGGGAGCAACATGCTTACAGAAATATGTCGAGGTCTACAATAGCAGCGAAAGCCTGTCGACTGCCGCCCTGGAGAAGATGGAAGTCACAGACTTCGAGTGCGTCGACTCCCAAATCCTAGCTGCAGAAACCCTAAACCCTAAACCCTAAACCCTAGACCCTAGTTCCCGATGCATGAAGTGTAATCCCTAGAGCCTAAACCCTAAACCCTACTCCCAACCAGCCAACGCTCGTGTGTATGGTGTTGTATACGCAGCAAAACCCTAAGCACCTGGCAGCGAGATGTTGATGAGGTTTCTTCTTTATCGCCTCAGTTGGGCCAGGGTTTGTTCTGCTTGGATATTTCAAAGTTGCAAAAAGCATTATTGCCTTCTCTCAAACGTTCTATGGGCGCAATTCAAAGCTACTTGCCACAGGCAGGACCCTAAACCCTAAACCCTAGACCCGAAAGGTTTTGGAGTGGCTTCTTACTGAATACGCATGCCGCCTATTCAGTCATACACGCTTCAAATCCTAAACCCTAAACCCTAAACCCTGAACTCCAACTCTACACGCTCCAGCTTCGCCTAATATCGGTGCATCATCAGTTCAGCAGCTTTCAAGCGAAGGCCTTAGAAGCTTTGCAGTCGATCCACTTTCCAGGACCTAGGGTTTAGGGTCTAGGGTTTAGAGTTTTCCTAGGTTTTGTGCCTCAGTTGGCAAACAACAGCATGACAAAACTCCTCCAAGAAATCTCCGCAGCCAATGCGAAGCTGTCAGTTGTCCCTCAAGATATTAACTCCGTAAGCTCTAAGGTTTTGGATTTGAGGTTTAGGGTTTAGGGTTTAGGGTTTAGGGTCTAGAGTTGAGGGTTGAGGGTTACGGAGTTGAGATTTGTCGTTTAGGGTTTGTCTTTCGTGCCCTCTGGCCGACATCGGCATTTTCATTCACCTCGTTGGTTTTGCTTTCCTCGTCTGCTGGTAGAGGAAGCTTCCTGGGGTTTAGGGTTTAGGGTTTAGGGTTTGTGGTTTCTGTCAGTACGTGGACTTCAACTGCTACCTCGCGGAAACACAGAAGCAAACCCTCCCTGCAATTGAGGCCAACGCCCTTCGGGTGTCTGGACTGCTCGATATTCTCAAGAGAGTTTCGTTGAGGATTGATGCAACCACTAAAACCCTATTCTCTGAGCTTTCTCAGGGACTCGCTGGCCTTCGGTAAACCCTAAACCCTAAACCCTAAAGCCTAAAGCTTAGCGTGTGAGGGCCAGTGGTTCCTCGCACCGTCAGAGGCAAGCGCTAGACCGCTGCAGCTACATGAAACCCTAAACCCTAAACTATATCCGCTGTGCCCAAGATCCCAAACCCTAAACCCTAAACCCTCATGGTTTCGTGTTTCAGGACGCAGTTGCAGTTTGCAGCCTATTCAGTTGAAGGCAGCATAAAGCGCTTCCAGGAGGAGTTGGAAGCCTGCGTACCAGTAATAAAAGATAAATTAACATCACTGCAAGAGCAGCTGCAAGACCCCAAACTATATGAAGCAGAAACCTCCATGCTGGACGTACACCCCATTCTCGTTGGCCTTGAGAAACAGATCCAAGAACTAAAATCAGAGGTTGAAAAATGCAAAAGGTAGGAAGATGCTGACGCTCATAGGGACAGCAAACCCTAAACCCTAAACCCTAAACGCGTGGTTGCACCACATCGCTCTTCGGTCTTTTCCATTCTTCTTACGAAGTTCTTCCCTAGACGACATCAGGTTTAAGGTTTAGGGTTTAGATTCCCAAGGGTGGGGTTTCTCCTCTGCTGTTCAAAGTCGAGGGTTTAGGGTTTAGGGTTTGTTGCTTGTGCAGGTGCGAAGACGTGTTGCGCGTCGACGCAAACCCGTTTGATGGTTTCGAGGAGACAGTGCAATTATTCGAAGACCTTAAACAGTGTTTGCAGCTGAAATCCAATTGGGAAGAATTCAAAACCTCCATGGGGCAAGAGCTGTTCTGGAAGGCGGATATCGCAGTTATTCAAACCACCGTACAGGTCCAACAAACCCTAAACCCTAAACCCTAGGCCATACGTTGTCTTTCGGTGGGGGTCGAGGAAGGCACCCGGGGAGTTTGCAGGAACTATGAGAGCGCCCGCTCTTCCGGGGATAGGGTTTAGGGTTTGGGGTTTAGGGTTTAGGGTTTGCATGCAGGGGTTTTCCAAGAACCTGCAGAGTTTAGCTGGCGTTTTGGGATCTCAGCCGCTGTACCGAACCCTTCAAACCTCTTTGTCTTCTTGTAGAGAAACCCTAGCAGTTGCTAAGGCTTTGCGAAACCCTGCTTTAAGACAGAGACACTGGAATGTCATTAAGGGTTTGCTGGGCGATGAATTGGATCTAAAAGCAGAAAACCTGCTCCTCAGCGATCTCGCCAGCTTCAAAGGCCTCAAAGAGGCACCTGAAATACTCGTAATTTAACCCTAAACCCTAAACCCTTTCTGTTTTGCAAAACAATACTCAGCTCGATTCATGCATTGCAGACGCTTCAACACTTCATTTGGGTCACGGTGCTGTTTTCCGGGTCTAGGGTTTAGGGTTTAGGATTCGCCATAGGCTCGGCTTACCGGCTCTTTTTACAGGTGTATGGTTTAGGGGTTAGGGTTTATCTGTTTTTTGGTTGCAGACACTTTCATCAGACGCGACGGCGGAAGAAACCCTCGAGGGTTTGCTGCAGTCTCTGAGACAAACTTGGAATTCTCTGCAGCTGCCTCTTGTGAATAAGAGGGTTTCTAAGGACAATGTTTCTATTCTCGGCTGTTTAGATGATGTCATTGCAACCCTTGATGACTCTCTTGTCAGCGTTAACACCATCGCTGGTGAGACGCAAGGGTTTAGGGTTTAGGATTTAGGGTTTAGGTCCCAAGCGGTTGGGTTCAGGGGCTGGCCTAGCGTGTATGGTAAAGGTTTTAGGGGTTTACGCTGTAGGTTTTTACTGTTTAATGTTGAGCGCCTAGGAGTTTCATGCATAGGGTTTATGGCTTCAGGTTTACAGTATTATGGTTTCTATGGTTTCAAGGGCCTAAGGTTTAGGGTTTAGGGTTTAGGGTTTGCAGCTGGGTTTCTCCCTGACAGTACTGTGCGTGTTTGTCATTTCCCCCCATATGCTGTGCATATCGCACTGCGTTTTGTTGGCCTTTTTCCCCTCTGCATTCTAATGGGCTCGGGGTTTAGGGTTTAGGGTCTAGGGTTTAGGGTTTGCGTTGTATTTGCGGTTCAGCCTCGCCCTTCGGGGCCTTCATGCGCGCCGAAGTTGAAGAGCTGCAGCGGGACCTGTCGCAGGTGCAGGAAGCGCTGGAGGAGTGGCAGTGCATGCAGAGCAGTTGGCTTTCTTTGCATTCGATTTTCAGTTCTGCAGATATTCGAAAGCAGCTTGCGACAGAAGCTGCAAAATTCGCCGCTGCAGACACCCAAATCAAAGCCATTTGCCTCGACGTTCTCGAATACAACATTTGCCTCCACGCATGCATCAAAGAGGGCAGACTCGAAACCCTCAAAAAACTCACGGCTACACTCGACGAAGTCAAAAGGGGGCTAGAAGACTACCTACAGGCAAAACCCAAACCCTAAACCCTAAACCCTAAACCCTAGACCCTAAACCCCAAAACTAATTTGGAATCATCTCGCATGCAGCATCCTACGGGCACAAACCCTAGGTATACTCACAACAGGCTGCGAAGGCTCGTTCTAAAAATTATTTAATTCCTAAACCCTAAACCCTAAACCCTGCAACTGCAGCCTACCATCCCCTACTTCCAACCCACAAACCCTATCGTCTAGGTATAGCCTAAATGCTATGCTTTAGGCATCCAACGTCTGCTACTCAAGATATTTGGGGATCAGATTTCAGGGTTTAGGGTTTAGGGTTTAGGGTTTAGGGTTTAGGGTTTGCATGCAGAGCAAACGGGAGCTGTTCCCTCGTTTCTACTTCCTGTCCAACAAGGAGCTTCTTGAACTCGTCAGCCAAGGGCGGCACCTCAAATCTGTGGAGGCGATTATAAGAAAATGTTTTGCAAACCTATATTCTCTCTGGCAAGAAGGAGAAAGCAAAAACCCTGATTTAGCAGGTCCCTAAACCCTAAACCCTAAACCCTAAAACCTAACCCGCATAGAACCTGGAGGCGGAAGTGCACCCCAATGCATCTGCTGAAGCCCAGTCCATCAGTCTACCTACCCCAAGATTATCGTGTGATCCCAAACCCTAAACCCTAAACCCTAAACCCTAAACCCTGCGCGTTTCCAGGAATGATATCTGCTGAGGGAGAGCGCGTTGCCTTTTACAAGAGCTTCAAGCTGCGGGGTCCGGTGGAGAAGTGGCTAACGGATTTGGAAATGACAATGAAGAAAACGATAAAATCACTAATTAAAACAACAAAAACTGAGGTGTATGGACAGCCCCCCAATGAATGGGTCTTCCAAATGCCTGCCCAAGTATCGGCCTGCCTTTCACAACTGTTTTGGACGGTGGAAGTTGAAGATGCACTGCAGAGTAAGCGTAAATCCTAAACCCTAAACCCTAAACCCTAGTTGCGGGTTTAGACGAACCTTTTAGCCAACGGAGCGCCGGTGGCCTTGGCTCCTCAATTGTATATTAGCTTGTCTGTTTATTTTTATTTGTTTTGCCGTTTTTCGTTTATTTTTTCTTTTGATTACGGGTATTTGTTTGGCTGCTTTGCTCAGTGTGTTTGTTTGCCTCCGTTTCCTTTTGCTAATTTTTGCAATTTTCATTGGCAGTTCCGTTGGTTTGTTTGTTTGACGGGTTATGTTCTTTCACATTTGTTATTTATAATTTGTTGTTTATCATTTCCAACTTGAATTCGTTTTTTATTCTCCATTGGCTGTTTTTTGTTTGTGTATTATTCGCTATTCGCATTTTCCTTTTTGCGTTGTGTATTTTTGAATTTGTTCTCATCTGTTGGATATTATTTGCTTTTCGTCTTTTTGCCATTTAGTGTATTCTTGACTATTCTATTTTCCTATTTGTTCTGTCCCGTCATCTGCCTTTCATTATTAATTATTTCTGTTTGCTGTTGCCTTCTGTTTCTCCTTTGGTTGAATTTTGCTTTTTACCTTTATCTTTTGTCTTCCCTTTTTCTGTTTCTTTTTGCTGCTGCAGTGGGAGGCCAGCAGCTAGACTTGGTGCAGCAGCAGCAGCAGCTGCTGCTGCAGCAGCTAACAGCAACAGTTCGTCTCGATTTATCTCCTCTTCACCGTTTGGCGGTTTCTGCATTGGCTATTCAAACCCTCCATAATCGCGATGTTCTTGAAACCCTCATTCAACAGAGCATCACAAACCCTGATGCGTGAGACACGGCTGAGGGTTTAGGGTTTGCGCTCTAGGGTTTCCCTGTCCACGATTTACTGCATGCCTAGGGTTTAGGGTTTAGCTTTAGGAACTGGAATCTAGCGTTCTGGGAGTGGAGTTTGGGAATAGGAATTTGGTCGGGTGTCTTACGTGCTTACGGGTTAGGGTTTAGGGTTTAGGGTTTAGGGTTTGCCGCTAGCAGGAGATGTCTAGCAATATCGCGCATGATATGGCGGACTGTTTTAGGAGTGTTTCACTAGCGGCCTCTGTAGCGCCAAACCATTGCATTAAGGGCCTAGGGTTTAGGGTTTAGGGTTTAGGGTTTGTGCTTCAGTTTTGACTGGCAAAAGCAACTACGGCACTATTGGAACGATGAAAGCGAAGGCATTTCCATATTTCAGCTGTCTTCGCAGTTCGAATACGGCCATGAATATTTAGGGGCCCCGCAGAGGCTCATTATAACCCCGCTAACTGACAGATGCTGGCTCACCATCACCAGTACCTAAACCCTAAACCCTAGACCCTAAACCCTAGACCCTGAATGCTGAACAGGCCTTGCTGCCCGAGTCTGTCCAAAAAACAAACCCTAAACCCCAAACCCTAAACGGTCATTTCCAAAGACCTGCCACGCCTGAACCGTGCCCTTACCCCTAAACCCTAAACCCTAAACCCTAAACCCTAAACCCTATGGTGTGTGTGCATTTGTTCTCTAGCCGCCTTAAAGGAGTTACATTTGAACAGCAGCATCGCGGGGCCAGCGGGTTCTGGGAAAACGGAAACGGTTAAGGAGCTAGCCAAGGTTTTAGGGTTTTTCTGTATAGTATTAAATTGTTCTGAAGCTGTTGATTTATATGTCCTAGATAAAGTTTTCGCCGGTGCGTTGGGGTTTTATTCTGGCTGCTGAGCTGCTGCTGCTGCTCTGCTGCTGCTGCGCTGCTGCTGCTGCCTTGCTGCCGCATGTTGTGCTGCTGCTGCGCTGCTGCTGCTTGTTCTGCTGCTGCTCTTTTTTTGGTTGCTGGGGGATAATATGCTGCTCTACTGCTGCTGCTGTCGAGACGCTGCTCCTTGCTTGCTGCTGCTGCTGCTGCTGCTATATTGGCGCCTATTTATTTCATATCTGTCTTTCGCACCGTCTTCTTTCTCTTGTGTTGTGAGTGTGTCTTACACGATGTTTATACCATACGCACTTTACAATATTCCATAGTATTATCCATCTTATGTATTATATATTATATGTATTTAGCAATAATCTGTATTCTATGCCTTTTATATATAATATATAATATCTATTTTGTATACTGAAGATATTTTGTTGCTTGCGTGATTCTGTTGTTGTTTATATTATCATTTTCGGCGCTTTCTCTGTTTATACGATACAGAGTATGCACAATCTATATATTATTCATGTTATATATTTTAAATTACATATATTTTTAATGCTGTATACAATATGCTATTTGCTTGTTGTTGTTGATACGATTACTCTTGTTGACGCCTTCTCCCTCTCTTGCGGTACTTCTCCTTCAAACCAAATAGCCAAACCCTTCCGCCGGGGGTCCAGGGACTAGAGTTTAGGGTTTAGGGTTTAGGGCTTAGGGTTTGCGCAGGCGTGTTGGCGAGCGGGGCATGGGCTTGCCTAGACGAATTCAACCGATTGGATTTGGAGGTTTTGTCTGTGGTAGCGCAGCAGCTGCTGCGCATGCGGCATTTGTTGATAGCTGCAGCAAACCCTAAACCCCAGCAGCAGGTTGCTGATAAATCCCATGTAAGTAAACAAACAAATGTATGCACCCAAAGTAATATCTAGTAATATTCATCTCGTAAAAAGTTATTCAAATATATTTATTGTATTCCAATAAAGTCTTATGTTGTCTTGTATCTTCTTGACAATGCAGATGCCGTTTTTGCTGCTGCTGCTATTTCTCCTGCTGCTGCTGCTTCTTTTGCTGCTGCTGCCTGTTCTGTTGTTTGATTCTATCCCGCTATATCGTTGCTCTTTCCTTCGTAGATGCTGCTGCTCGTTTGCTACTGCTGCTGCTGCTGCTGCTGTTGCTGCTGCTGTTGCTGCTGCTGGAGCCGACAGTGCTGCAACTGCCGCTCCAACTTCTGCTGCTGCCTTAGCGATCCCCATTGCTGTGTTCCTGCTGCTGCACTGGCGCTGCTGTTATTGCCGCTTCTCCTGCTGCTGTTTCTGCTGCTGCTGCTGCTGCTGCTTTTGCTGCTGCTGCTGTTGCTGTTCTTAGGAATTATCAGCCGTTTCCGCCAGCTGCGGCATCTTCGTAACCCTAAACCCTAACTACGGGGGCCGAGCCGAACTGCCGCAGAACCTGCAAGCCCTCTTCAGACCCGTGGCAATGGTGGTTCCGGATTTCCGCGCGATAGCGGAGATAACGATATTCTCGCAAGGGTTTCGGCATTCCAAAACCCTAGCCAACAAATTCGTCAAGTTCTTCAAACTCTGCGAACAACAGGCACCCCAAACCCTAAGCCCTAAACCCTAAACCCTGAACTCGACGTAACCCTTCAGAAATGTCTCTCCTTCCCACGTTCCTCCGCCATTAGGAGCCAAATACACCACTCTCAAGCACCCAAGGGTTTAGGGTATTAGGGTTTAGGGTTTAGGGTTTAGGGTTTGTGGCTGTCGCTTGCAGCTTTCGCCTCAAGTCCACTACGACTTCGGCCTTAGGGCAGCCAAGGCGGCGCTGCTGCGAGCAGGGGAACTCAGGCGCGAAAACCCTAACAAATCTGAAGAAGCAGCGTTAGCGCAGGCCATCCGGTGAGGGTTTAGGGTTTAGGGTTTAAGACTTAGAGGGATCTACGGCTTAGGGTTTGGAAGCACGGACGCTTGCGGATTTCACGGTGGCATATTTTCTGACGTGCTCCGGGATAACAGCGAAAATGCAGGTTTAGAATTTAGGGATTAGGGATTAGGCTTTAGGGTTTAGGGTTTAGGTTTTTGTTGTTAGAGATTCGAACGAGCCCAAGTTTACGGCAGAAGATAAACCCGTCTTCCAAGCCCTTCTCCAGGATTTCTTCCCTCAAGTCCTTGAAGAGGCAGACAAAGATACAGCTCTTGAAGAAACCATTCGCGAATCCATGAAGTGCCTTAAGTAGGCTTGGGGCTTAGGGTTTAGGGTTTAGGGCTGAGCCTTAGGGTTTGTGGGGTTTTCGTTTTTTGTCGAAGTCTTATTGTTTGGCCAATGGGCTGCATAATCTGTTTGCAGCTTACTTTGGTTGCGTGCCGTTTCGTGGTTAGTGTCTAAGGCTTAGGATTAAGGGTTTAGGGTTTAGGGTTTACAATTTAGGGTTCAGGTCATTTCGGGATTCGGGTTCAGCTTTTAAGGAGCATCATTCAAAGTTTAGGGTTTCATATTTCGGGTGTGGGGGCTGTCCACTAAGTTTAAGTGTTTAGGTGTAGGGTTTAGGGTTTAGGGTTTAGGGTTTAGGGTTTGTGGTTTTGCAGTTTGGTGCCTCATGCGGAAAGCGTTCAACTGGGGGTTTACCTGCGCCAGCTATTGGATTCTCGTCGGGGGGTTATTGTTTTGGGAGCAGCAGGAACAGGGAAGAGCAGCACGATAGCTGCTGTTGCTCATTCTCTGTCGGCTAGTTGGTTTGCTGCTGTTGCTGCTGCTGCTGAAGAGGCTGAGGCTGAAGCGGAGGGGGCGAGCAGCAGCAGCAGCAGCAGCAGCGGCGCTGCAGCAGCAGCAGGACGCCCTGCAGACGATATGGACGAGGATAACGATGTAAGCCCCCGCGATCGCAGCAGCAGCAGCATCAGCAGCAGCTGGGGAGCAGCAGCAGCAGCAGCAGCAGCAGTGCAGTGCCGCACCGTAAACCCTAAAGCAGTTAAGAGCTGCGAGCTGCTGGGGGTTTTCAACGATTCAACAAAAGAATGGGCAGATGGCATTTGCAGTTCTATAATTCGGGAATTTGTAGAAAATGAACTTACAAACAAAACCGAAATAAAAAATGAAATTCAAAAAAATCAAATCCATAATGCAAAAAAACAACTCCTTGTCTTCGACGGCCCCATAGACAGTCTTTGGGTCGAATCCCTCAACACCGTACTCGACGATAACCAAATGCTATGTCTGCCAAACGGTAAACCCTAAACCCTAAACCCTAAACCCTAAACCCTAAACCCCAAACCCTTATCTTCATACCCTAGGTCCTAAACCCTCACTCCTGCACTGGAAGTTCTCAACACCGTACTCGACGATATGCCTGCCAAACGGTAGACCCTAAACCCTAAACCCTAAACCCCAAACCCTTATTTTTAAACCCTACGTCCTAAACCCTCACTCCTGCACTCGAAGCCCTAAATACCGTACTCGACGATAACCAAATGCTCTGTCTGCCAAACGGTAAACCCTAAACCCTAAACCCCCACTCCTGCACCCGAAGCCTTCAACACTGTACTCGATGATAGCCAAATGCTGTGTATACCAAATGGTAGAACCTAAACCCTAAACCCTTATTCCTAAACCCTAGGTCTTAAACCTACAATCGGTTGCCCGAATCGCTGAACATCGTCCTCAATGATAGACGAATAATATGTCTACCAAATTGTGAACTTAAACCCTATACCCTAAACCTCCGTTCCTAAGCCCGTGTTCCTAAACCCTAGATCCTAAACCCTAATTCCTGAACTAAGGCGCAAACCCTAGACCCTAAGTCCACAGCTAGTTGCCGGGCTTTATGCCAAATCCTTGGGTCCAGCCACCGTCTGTTATCAAGGATTCTTGTAGCAATCCCCTGGTCTGTTTAGGGCTGCGGGCTAGGGTTTAGAGACTAGGGTTTAGGGTTTAGGGTTTACTTCTATTTAACGCCCAAGGGCTTCTGCTTGCGCCCACCTCATCCTCCTTTGAACCTTTCGTCTGCTCTACCGTTGCTGCCTCGGCAGCCTCAGCAGGGTTTGGGCTTTTGAGGGTTTAGGGTTTAGGGTTTAGGGCCTAGGGTTTAGGGTTTGTGCAGGGGAGCGAATTCGCCTGACCCCTTCCATTCGCCTTCTCTTTGAAGTTTCCGACTTAGCCGCTGCCTCCCCCGCCACCGTCAGCCGCTGCGGCATGCTTTTCGTTTCTGCAAAAGTTCTCAACTGGAAACTTGTCATGGAAGCCTCCCTAGCAAGGTCTGCTGCTGCTGCTGCTGCTGCTGCTGCTGCTGCTGCTGCTGCTGCTGGTGGCGGTGCTGGCGCCGCTGCTGCAGCGCTTGCTGTTGCTGGTGCTGATGCTGCCGCCGCTGCTGCTGCTGCTGCTGCTGGCGCCACTGCTGCAGCCCTTGCTGTGTTGCTGGTTCTCCTGCTGTTGCTGCTGCTGTTGCTTCTGCCGTTGCTGTTGCTGCTGCTGCTGCTGCTGTTGCTGGTCGTGCTCGCCGTGAGGGTGGTGGTGATCCTGTTGCTGCTGCTGCTGCTGGTGCTTCTGGTGCCGCTGCTGATGCCCGGGGTGGTGGTGGTGGTGCTGCTGCCGTCTGTTGCTGCTGCTGCTGCTGCTACTTCCTCTTCTGCCCTTCTTTTTGCAGATAGCCTTCTTCCAGAAGGCATCGGCCTTACCTGTACACCTCAAACCCTAAACCCTAATCTTGTTTGCTGTGTGTTTGCGGTGTACAGACTGACAGATTTGGTGCCCCCCGAATTCATTTCCTCTTTGCGATTTTTCTTTGAGTTTTCAATTCCTCCTTGCGAAGTATTTCTGCAGTCTGACGGTTCAGGAGGAGACACAGAAAACAGCAACAGCAGCAGCAGCAGCAGCAGCAGCACCGGCAGCAGCAGCAGCGGCAACACGCTCACTTTAGAAAATATTGTTGCATCAATATTTAGAATGCTTGTGGCGCTGCTAGAGCTGCCTGTACACCCCACGCCCCCGGACCCCAGACAAAAAGGAAACAGAGACCCCACAGACAGCAAAAGTAAACCCTAAACCCTAAACCCTTACAGTAAATCCTAGCCATAAACCCTGGCCATAGGCTCTAAGCCTAACAGTGAACTCCAACCGTGAAACCGCAATATAAAGCTGAACCCTAACGAGCAGCTCTACTCCCAAACCCTAGCCCTAAACCCTAAGCCTAGACCCAAACTCTCGCTCCTAACAGTAAAACCCAGCAATAAACCCTAGCCTTAAGCCCAAGCGCCAAAAGCGCTGAACCTTCAGCGTTGTACCGACTAGGTTACCAATATCTTGTATGCTTCCTAGTTTTTTTAGGGTTTAGGGTTTAGGGTTTAGGGTTTGTGTTACAGGCCGTCGTCTGTCGCAGCGCGCGAGCAGCGTCCATATGGAGCCCCAGAGGTGCCTATACACCGCAGAGGAGCTTGAGTTTTTGGTTGCCCCTTCATATTTTTTCTGTTTTGTTTGGAGTGTGGGGGGCAGTGGTTGTGTGTCTGACTTGAAATCGTTTTCTCGCTTTTGCGAGGAATTATTTGATGAATATATTTCTCTCCCGCGGGGAGCTGAGGTTTTAGATTTGAAGCTGAATATACAGCTGAAAGCGGGAGTTGCTCAGGCAGGCAGGCGCCTGAGTTCAGGTGTACATACACCTGAAGAGGAGGCGCTGCAGACGGGGCCGGGAGATGCAGCAGCAGAAAAGGCAGCAGCAAAAGAAACAGCAATAAAACTGAATGACCCTCAGGCAGTAGAAAAGGCAAAGAGACATAAATCCTACTTCGTACCCTGGGAGAAGGCGATCCCAGACGATCCCAGAAACCCCACACTCGACTCCCACTCCCTCCTCATCCCCTGCAAAGAAACCATCCGCATGCAAGCAATCGTTGAACTCCTCATCAAGGGCAAAATTCCCATCCTACTCAACGGTACCCCAAACCCTAAACCCTAAACCCTAAACCCTAAACCCTAAATTCTGACTCAGTGAGGATACTGCACTCTCCTTGCCAACCGCAGACACTCTAGATCAAAACCCCACAACCGAAGAGAATTCAGGGGCCGGGGCTCCGAGTTAAGGTTTAGGGTTTAGGGTTTAGGGTTTAGGGTTTGCCGTTTTGAGGTTTCAGGGCCTAGCGGGGCAGGCAAGACAGCGCTAACGAAGCAGCTGCTGCAGCAGAAGCAAATCGACGGAACCCATCAAATTATTTCTTTGGGTTTTTCTTCTCACATTCAACCGGCCACCTTGCAGGCGCTTCTTGAGTCCAAACTCGAGACAAAACGGAAAGCGCTGGTCAAACCCCAAACCCTAAACCCTAAGCCCTAAACCCTAAACCCGAATGTTTATTCCTCAAGTACTTCGAATTCAGGGAATAGGCAGTGAAAAAATAATTTGTGCAACAGCGAAACCCCTTTCTGGGCAGCAGAATTGGGCATGTAGGGTTTAGGGTTCAGAGTTGAGGGTGTAGGGTTTAGGGTTTAGGGTTTAGTCCTGAGCTTGCGACAGAGATGTATGCTACAAATTATCACTGCACGTGCACTGGCGTATCATCTTCAGCTTGACTCATGCCGTTCATCTAGGGTTTAGGTCTAAACTCCCGGGAGTAGAGTTTAGGGTTTAGGGTCTAGGGTTTAGGGTTTAGGGTTTAGGGTTTGCGGTGTGCAGCTCGGGCCCCCCGCAAACCACGATTGCATCGTCTGGTTAGACGATGCAAATTTGCCGCTTCCTGACGCTTTTGGGTCTCAGCCAACGGCGGAGTTGATAAGGCAAATAGAAGAATTCAAAGTATTCGCCAAACCCTAAACCCTAAACCCTAGATCGGCCAGGGCCTGATGAATAAAATCGAAAGACTGCTGCATCACGAGCGGATTGGGAGGGCTGAGGGTTTAGGGTTTAGGGTTTGTTCAACTCAGCTTCTCGAGTAGAGTTTGTTGCATGCATAGGGTTTCTCTGCTAGGGCGTGCTTTCTCGGGTTTTGGATGGATAAAGCGTTGGTTGGCGTTGGTCTAGGGTTTAAAGTTTAGGGTTTAGGGTTGTTGCAATGCTCTCTCCTTTTCGCATTTGCCGCTTCTTTGCATGCTATTGAAGGCTTTGCAGTTTGTTATTTCGTTAGTGTTGCAAGTCGCTCTCTAGTACTAGCGGTTCGGGGTTTAGGGTTTAGGGTTTGGGGGTTAGGGTTTAGGGTTTGGGGGTTAGGGTTTAGGGTTTGGGGGTTAGGGTTTAGGGTTTGGGGGTTAGGGTTTAGGGTTTGTGCGGTGTTTTGGGGCGGGTTCTGAGTTTACGCTGCAGGGTCTGGGATAGGTGTTCTTTACACTCTTGCTATTGCTTCTAGGGTTTATGTTTTCTACTTTAGGGTTTAGAGCGAGGGTTTAGGGTTCCAATTGTTCATCCCTTTCTATTCTTTCTAGGGTTTGCGTGGCTGCCTTTAAGGATTCGGGTTTAGGGTTTCTAATATTTCAATTTTTTCCATCCTTGCTACTGGCTTAGGGTTTGCGATTTCGTGTTAAGGGTTAAGGGTTTTGCTTTTCTTCCCTTTTAACTTTTTCTATCTTTCATATGATTTTGTGTCCCTGTTGTGGGTTTAGGGTTTAGGGTTTAGGGTCTACCGTTTCAATCCTTTCATTTCTCTATGACTACCATGCTCACCTTTAGGGTTTCTATTATTTGAAGTGCATGCACTGGAAAGCAGTAGAAAGGGTTTATTCTTCCTAGGGCTTGCTTATACATGTCTAGGGTTTAGGGTTTAGGGTTTATGTTTGTGTTTAGGGTTTCTACGATTTGAAGCGCATGCATTGGAAAGCAGTAGAAAGGGTTTACTTTATTCTTCCTCGGGCTTGGCTATACATGTCTAGGGTTTAGGGTTTAGGGTTTATGTTTGTGTTTAGGGTTTCTACGATTTGAAGCGCATGCACTGGAAAGCAGTAGAAAGGGTTTACTTTATTCTTTCTTCAGCAAATCGCACAGCAGGGAGGCCCCCACTTTGTCCTCGGCTGTCTCGACAGCTGCAGGGGGTTTTGGTATCCGAAATAGATGAATTCTCAATGCAGAATATTTTCCAAACCCTCCTGGAGGCCCACTTCACCCAGATCGTAAACCCCAAACCCTAAACCCTAAACCCGAACCCCTAAACCCTACGAAACCCCACGCGAGACCCACTTCCCTCGTATCACAGACCCTAAACCCTAAACCTAAGTTCAAAGTTTAGGGTTAGATGTTCGGGGTTCAGGGGCTAGGGTTTAAGAGAGAGGCTCAACTGTCTAGGGTTTAGCGTTAAGAGCATAGTGGCTAGGGCCTGGGTCCTAGGGTTAAGGATTGAGGGTTTATGGTTTAGGGTTTAGGGTTTAGGGTTTAGAGTTTGGAAAGCGTCTGGGGTTATTTCAGGGAGCGAAGCAGGAGCTCCGCGTTCAGGCGAAGGCCATCGTGGATGCTACAATTGGCAAGGGCATAAACCCTAAACCCTAGACCATAAACCCTAAACCCTGATCTCTAAACCCTAGACCGTAAACTGAATACTTTAAATCACAAGGGGAAAACTGCTTGAGAATTCCCTGCCTTAAATCGGCTTTATACAGTACCACCCGGATTAGGATTCGGGTTTCGGGTTTCGGGGGTTGGGGTTTAGGGTTTGGGGTTTAGGGTATAGGGTTTGTGCAGAGCTGTACAGACAGGTGAAAATGACTCTATTGCCTACCCCTTCTCGCCCAACATATTTATTTAACTCCCGCCACCTCAAAAATATATTTCAAGGTCTCATTGCAGCAGATGCAGATGCCATAGCCCCCAGAAACGCATTTGTCAGGTGGGTCTAGGGTTTAGGGTTTAGGGTTTAGGGTTTGGGGTTTCAGGGTTTAGGGTTTCGGGTTGTAGGGAGGTGCAGCGGTTGACTCGCAACTACGAACGGTGGTGCTGCCATTCAGCTTCTTCCCCTAGGGTTTAGGGCTTAGGGTTTAGGGTTTAGGGTATAGGGTTTAGGGTTTAGGGTTTAGGGTTTTTGTTCAGGTTGTGGTTGCACGAGTGCAAGCGGACATTCGGGGATCGGCTAATGAGTCGAGAAGAAGGAGAGTGGTTGGATGGGTTGTTGAAGGATTTGGCGGGTCGTCGTTTGTATTACTCTGCAGCAGCAGCAGCAGCAGCAGCAGCAGCAGCGCAGCAGCAGCAGCAGCAGCAGCAGAAATCCGGCCTCTCTATGAACCTCTGGGGAGACTGCTTCGTACGCGGGCAGCAGCACTACCGCGAGGCCCCCCCGATGGAGCAGCTGCTGCTGCTGCTGCAGCGGTACAGCGAGGAAGCAGCAAGCCAGCCGCAGGCCGAGGGGGGCTCGACTGCTGCTGCTGCTGCTGCAGCAGCAGCAGCAGCAGCAGCAGCAAACCCCATAGTCTTCTTCCCAGAAGCAGCAGAACGAGTTGTTGCACTCTGCAGACACCTCAAATTCCCTCAAGGAAATGTCATTCTCCTGGGGGTGGGGGCCACCGGAAAACAAACTTCTGCCAGAATCGCCGCACGCATTCGGGGATTCGCCTTGGTAATCAACACACAACGCATGCATGCATGCATGCATGCATGCATGCATGCATGCATGCATGCGTGCATGCAAACACACTGTATGCATGCATGCATGCATGCATGCAGAAACACTGCATGCATGCATGCATGTGTGCATGCAGACACATTGTATGCATGCATGCATGCATGCATGCATGCATGCAAGCACATTGTATGCATGCATGCGAACACATTGCATGCATGCATGCATGCATGCAACACGGCTGCTGCAGCGCCAGAAAGTGCTGGTGCTGGTGCTGCTGCTGGTGCGGGAGCAGCAGCAGGTTCACATAAAGACAAAACAATTAGAGAGCAGACAAAAATAAATAAAAGGTGATAGAGAGAAACAGAAGTACACAAAAAGCAGCAATCTATCCTGCTGCAGCAGCAATTTTGCTGCAGCAGCGGTTTCGCTGCAGCAGCAGTTCAGCAGCAGCATTTGCATGCGCTTGCTGCTGCAGAAAGAATTCGAGTGTCACGCCGACGGCAGCAAGGACACAGCAGCAGATTCGTGGGGAGGCTCGCAGCAGCAGCAAAGCAGCAGCAGCAGCAGCACGAGTGCTGCCTCTTCTACGAGCAGCAGCAGCAGCAGCAGCAGCCGCAGCAGCGCAGCACTAAACAAATTCAGAGAAGACCTCAAAGATGTGCTCATGACAGCAGGATTGAATGAAGGAAAGGAGACAGTGTTTATAATTAATGAAAGCCAAATACTAGATGAAGAAATACTCGAATATGCAGATGCTATCGCTAACACGGGAGAGGTACGGCCTAGGGTTTAGGGTTTAGGGTTTAGGGTTTACAGTCTAGGGCTAGAAACATAAGGAATAGGAATAATGACGCAGCATTTGTTCTCGAATTTCAACTTTTCCGACCAGTCTAGTATTTAGAATCCCCCTTAGGGTTTAGGGTTTAGGGTTTAGGGTTTAGGGTTTAGGGTTTGTGTTTAGGTGCACGGTTTACTGGATTCGGAGGCTATTGAGCTGATAGTATCGGACTTGACGCCTGTTGCGATGGCTCGGGGTCTGATAAAGAGCAGCAGCAGCAGCAGCAGCAGCAGCAGCGGCAGCAGCAGCAGCAGCAGCGACAGCGTTTTGAGTTTGTTTCGTGAGAATGTTCTGGAGAGACTGCGCATTTGTCTCTGTTTGTCTCCTGTGGGGAGTGCCCTAAGAAGGAGACTAAGGCTTTATGCGGGTTTAAATAAATCATTTAATATTTTATTTTTTGACGTATGGAGGTCTGCTGCTTTATCTGCTGTTGCTGCGCATCTGTTTGCTGCTGGCCCGCCGCTGCTGCAGCTGCAGCAGCAGCCGCAGCCGCAGGAGCAGGAGCTGCAGCAGGACCAGCAGCAGCAGGAAGACCACCAGCAGCAGCAGCAGCAGCAGCAGCAGCAGCAGCAGCAGCAGCAGCACACCAACAAACTATCCAAATTATGCGTGGATATACACCTCAGCGCTGAAGCAGAAGCTTCACATTTCTATGAGAGACAAAAAAGAATTGTTTATGTTGTGCCCAAGGCATTCCTTGATCTCATTTCCCTATTCAACCTCGTAAACCCTAAACCCTAAACCCTAAACCCTGAAGTTCATAGGGTCCAAGGCCTTGACCCGCAGTGTAATACCCTAGAATCGAGCCTGGCCCTCGAACCCTCGCCCACCGCCCCTCACCCCGTACCCCCAAACCCTAAACCCTAAACCCTAAACCCTCGGGCTGGTGCGTTAATGGGTGTTTGCAGTTGCTGGGAGACAGGCGCAGGGTTTTGAATGCAAAGCTGCAGCTGCTAAGTGCAGGCATCGCGCAGCTAGAAGCAGCAGCAATTCAAGTGAAGCAGCTAGAGGGCGAACTGCAGCAGCTGCGCCCCGTGCTGCAGGAGAAACATGCCAAAGCAGAAACCCTACTCAAGGTCTGCAAATATAGGGTTTAGGGTTTAGGGTTTAGGGTTTAGGGTTTAGGGTTTAGGGTTTAGGGTTTGTTGAGCTGTTCGCTGAACGGGAAATCCAGAGATCGAATGGGTGAAAAGCTTCTTGCAGCTTGCCACCGTGGTCTTGGGTCTAGGGTTTAGGGTTTGGGAGTCCTTAGATTTAAGGGATTAGGGCTTCGGAGCCTAAAGGGTTTAGGGTTTAGGGATCAAGGGTTTAGGTTCCAGGGTTAAGAGCGTTTCGCGGTATAGGGTTTCGGTTTTAGGGCCTTTGAGGGTTTGGGGTTTCGGGTTTGGGGGCTTTCAGGGTTGAAGGTTTCGGGTTTGGGTGCCATTAGGGTTAAGGGTTAAGTTTCGGGTTTAGGGTTTAGGGTTTAGGGTTTAGGGTTTAGGGTTTGGGTTCAGCAAGTGGAGGCGGACAAGGCAGTGGCGGAGGCAGAAGAAGCAAATGTTTCCAAAGAAGGAGAAATTGTCAAGCAGCACAGAACTGCTGCCTTAGCGCTGCAGGCGGAGGCCCAGCAGGAGTTCGACGAGGCGCTGCCCGCCCTCGAGGCCGCCCTCTGTAAACCCTAAACCCTAAACCCTAAACCCTAAACCCTAAACCCTAGACTCTAGACTCTAGACTCTAGAGTCTAGAATCTAGGATCTAGACCCTCTGCAAGCTTCAGCGCCGGGTCGCTGCGGGGGGCTGGCTCGGTGTCGGGCTTGGGTACGAGCTTCTGTCTAGCCTCCACGCGTGGGGTTTAGGGTTTAGGGTTTAGGGTTTAGGGTTTAGAAGTATTTCTTTTCTGTATTTCCTTTTAGCATCGCTGGACTCCCTGGACAAGCGGGATATAACGGAGATTAAATCCTTTGCTAAACCCCCGCCTTTGGTGATGCTGACGATGGAAGCAGTTTGCATTATTTTGGGGGAGAAGACAGAATGGGAACAATGCAGAAAAGTGCTGGCAGATACAGGTTCGCCTTTTCTCTTCTTTGTTTGTCTTTGTCTTTGCCTTTGAATTTGAATTTGAATTTGAATTTGAATTTGAATTTGAATTTGAATTTAAATTTAAATTTATTTATCTCCGGTTTTCCATTTGCTTACTTGTCTTTGTCTTTTTATTTTTTGTCTTTGAATTTAATTTTGTTCATAGACCAGTCCTTGTCTTTGTCTTCGTGTTTATCTTTCTATCTTTCTCTGCCTCTATCTTTAGTTTTATTTTTATGTGGCTTTGGCTTTGTCTTTGTTTTTCTTCATGTGTCTTTGTATTCCGCGGTGTATCCACACCCCAAGACCTGCATGCAATAAAAGTTGTGGCAAGGCTTAGGGTTTAGGGTTTAGCGTTTAGGGTTTAGGGTTTAGGGTTTAGGGTTTGGCGCTTTAGGGTTTTTGAATCGGCTGACGTCTTTTGATAAGGAGCATATTTCTTCTTCAACCCTAAAGAAGCTCGAGAAAATTATTCAGCGGTATTGTTCTTAAACCCTAAACCCTAAACCCTAAACCCTTGCCTGTACAATTGCATTTGCAGATTAGGAGAGATTATCTCTTCTTCAGCTGTACAGATAGCCTGCCCACACAGTTGATATCTAACGACTGCACGCATGCCCCACATGCTGAGAATAAGGTTTAGAGTTTAGGGTTTAGAGCTACTAGGGTCTAGGGCCTAGGGTTTACAGCTGAGGGAACTGAATTCAGGGCTGAGGGCTAGGGTTAAGGGCCAAGAGTTAAGGGTTACGAGAATGGGTTCTTGGTGTACGGTCAAGGGTTCAAAGTGAAGGGTCAAGGGTTTAGGGTTTAGGGTTTAGGGTTTAGGGTTTAGGGTTTAGGGTTTAGGGTTTTGGGGCTACAGGCCGGACTTCACGCCTGAAGTCGTGGGGAAGCAGTCCGTCGCCGCCATGTCCTTATGCATGTGGGTCTTAGCCATAAACAAATATGCAAAAGTTTCAAAAGAAGTTGAACCCAAAAGAAAAAAAGTTGAAGAACTAAATG
>HG710997.1:1913-14847 GCA_000499725.1 Eimeria brunetti
GAGTCTTTACCGAATTAACAGCCGTTTAATTTTTTTACAATGGAGGCTGATCAGGATCTGCCCTTTGGTGGGGAGCGGACTAACTTTCGGGAGCATCACTGAGCTGAGCTCAATGAAGCGGCTTTCTGCATCGTATCCAGAAAGAAAGAATGCCTCTGCATTTGTAATTCATCTGAATGTGAAGGGCGGGGAGATGCGGATGCATTGTAGGGGTTCCTGGCTCCGTCATGTTGTGCGTCCGTCTTCAATATGCGCCGGAAGACCTGCAACTGCTATTGGCACCTGCTTTATTGGAAGAGAAAACACGCCTACGGTGTCGGCACCAAAGCAAGGGTTCCGCTTCTCCCGAGCACATCCGGACAGCGTATGCCGCCAAACATGCGTTGTCAGAAAAGTTTATTCCCCGGTTTACAAGGGAACAGGTTATGGCAACACTGAGAAGACTTTGAAAGCTGTTGATAGAACGCTACATCCAGATATATCAATCACTAGTAAGCTAAAGTCCAACGGTGGACGCGCAGCTGCTTTATAGACGATTGAGCACAAAACTGTCCCCCGGGAACAGGCAGTCAGTAACAGACTCGGGAAGCAGTATGGAACTGAATGGTGAAATGGCTTAAATCATTGAGATGACGGAGAGCCATCGCGTGAACACAAAAGAAGACACTACCACAGCTTTAGTTGATAAGGAAGAATCCAGATTTGCAACTGACGCACATTTCGATCTTACGGCAAGTGGGGATGTAAATGTAAAACCCATCCCGAAAAAGATTATAAGGGGTAAGCGGCAGCAGCCAGCGAATTCCGCTCCCCGCAAGCCGGGAGGGGGTATCGGGAGGAGAATGCGCTTTTATTGCAACTAAGATGATCATATTATCAATGACCACAGAAGCACGCAAAAAAGCAAGGAACTGGAGAGGCAGGATTTTGAGCAGCGTCCCCAGGGGAGCAAAGAAACGAATCACGGACCGGCCCGGGCGGACGAGCAAGGTGGCAGGGCCGAAAGGGGTCGTTCCCGCACCCGCAGATCCTTATCGAGTTGCCCTAATGCATATATGCATATATACAGTTCCACACTAACTTTCAGACGTTGCTAGGGATACATGATACAGGCTGCGAAGTGGACCCGGTATCGGAAGCCTGTGCAGGGAGGCTGAGCCCAAATGCTATATTTTGGGGCAATATCTGCTACATCACTTTGCTGATGTCAGGCAGGGAACTAGAATACGTACAAATAAGTGTGTAAACTGTGCGTATAAGTGTGCAGTGAATCTCATTACCATGGTACGAGACTTCTACCGCGAAGCAGTTCACTACGACATAATTGCAGGAATGCCGTGGGTGACTCGGGGGAGGCCCACATGCGTCCCTCTGATGATAGGCGAGGTCTATGCAGTAGGATGCTATGAGATTATTCCCCCGCAGCGCTTGCAACGGCGTTTGCACCCTTTACCTTTGGCGGAGTAGAAGCAAAGTCCCGAGGGGAAGGAAGAGAGGAAATTCCTATGCAATGCAGAATTGCTGCGGGAACCGCTGGGGAAATGCATGCACTCTGTCGTGACGGTCTTAAGGAAGCCCGTTCCTTCAGAGGACTTGATCCAATTAATACCCCATGAAGAGCAGAAGTGGGCGCCATTGAAGGGATAGTTATCAGATATACTGGATAACAAAGAGCTACCGGCTGGCCGTCCATCATCTGCACTCCCCGTACTCCGTGTTGAAGTCATTCCCAAGTAAATGGCAAGCTTCGTTCTACGGTGCCCGCGATGCGAACACCTTTAAGGGGAAATCAACAAGTAGACGAGCTGAACAAGGTTTAACCGTCAACTAGGGCGCTTGAAGACAAACCGGTGCTGGCGAAGAAAAAGGATGGAAAGTGTCGCCTACCGATGCCCAGAGTCAGCGAAGGTCTTATCCGCTTGCAGGATTCAGCAGGTGTATTCCTCATTTGCCTTCGGTGGGGCGTCTGTGCAGATCCCAATTCATCCCGACTACGGGCACAAGGCCATGCCCGCATTCGCAAATTAATGGGCACGTGCACGCCTTCTAGCGTAGTCAATGCACCTAGCTAACTGCAACCACAGGCTTATCACGATTTCTTGGGTCTAATCACTGAGGGAAGGACGGTAATATGCATGGATGCTGCGGTTCCGTACAGCGAAAATGTTGCACTTCCAGCACCTGCGGAGTGCTCTTCAATTGCTACGCGGGAGTCAGTGAGTGGTGAACGCACAGCTATGCTTATTTTTCATGCAAACAGCTTAGCCTCTTAGGGTTTTGTGTCTCTGGCACAGGAGTTGAACTAGATTCGAAGAAGATAGAGCGGTTCGGAACTGGCCACTATCCCTGTTCGCTAGCACGGGCGTTAGGAGCTTCCTCGGTCTCGCACCGTGCCACAACGACTTCACTCATGGAAGTACAGTCACTGCAGGCCTTCTAACTAGTCCAGTAAGGAAGCGAAAACGACGTATTAGGACGGATATCGAATATTACGGGGCTAGAAGGCTCGTCAGGCACTCGGCATCACTTTCAATACACGCGTTTCCTGAATTCGACGGGCCTTTCCACCGGTGCCGCCTATAGAGGAATTAGGGTCGGGCTCTGCGAGCAAATCCAGTAACTCAAAAAACCATAGAACAACCGGCTGCTACGCAGACCGTTCACATACACAGAGCAACAGTATGCAGTGCGTGAGAAGGAATTCTACTCGGCTTGGTGGGGGGTAGAAAAGTGTCGACATTATTTATGCGGAAGGCACTTCACAGTTCAAACAGATCGTCCCCCGCTGACACGCCTGACAGAGATTTCGGGAAGTAATGTAAAGGCTGTCGGGTGGCATTTCCTGCCCACAGAGTACGGTTTTCTAGTCAACTATGCCAACGGTACCACCTACGTGCCCGCTGACCCACATTCCAGACGTCCTGCAGCTCAGGCGGAGCGGTCTGCAAACGCTCCTACCTCCGACAGTCGCCGCTTTCCTTTCTGCTCACATATGTGTGTACTCCTTACGTATTCACGTTGCAGCAATCCTCGCTAAGCTCAACAGCGGACGACGAGTCGAGCGCTGCAGCGTCGACAGCGATTACTTCCGGTAGCACAAGGAACGTGAGCTCCGTCGCCTATGGACTCCGTCATCCCTTCGCAGACGAAACAATTATGTTTCAGCGGGCCATGGTGGGGGCAATACAACTGTGGAGTGAGTTTTATTGTCATTTTCGTGGCCTACGATGCGCCCCTCAGCCTAGGAGTATGTCCTAACGTGTCCGCAATGTTAGCACCGAAGGCCATAGAACGTAATCAAACCTGGGTTCTTGCAGAGTCTTTCGGTTCCTAAACGGATCTGGACTGCTGTTTCGATGAGTTTCAAAGTGCATTTGCCATCTGTCAGACGCTGCAACACCATCCACATTTTTTGTACATATACTGAGCAGGTACGGGTACATCACTCCCTGTTTGAGTTTACACAGAGCAGAGGGAGTGGCAAAACTATTCATTAATCAGTTTATGCTTGCAAGATTGACAGTGTTTTGAGAAACATCTGTTCTGTAAGGGACTCGGAATTCGTTATCGCATTCTGGCACAAGCTCACAAGGTTGCATCGACAACAAGATGACTACCACGAACTATCCAGACGCACATGCGTAAGCGCAACGCACCACCAGCACCCTCGTGCAATGTTTACGGCTTTATATCCAGCATAATTTTTCAAAGGGACTTGATTTCCTGCCCTATGCTGGGTGGTTCTGTAATACAACCGTGCAGTAACGAGGATACTTGATCTTATCCTAAGAACCGTTGCGAGCTGCATTAGAGTTAAGGTATTCAAGATGAGGGTACCCAGGGGGCCCCTCAAAATCACGTAGCTTCCCACCTCCCTTTCACCACCCCCAGGCACATGGGAACGAGGGGCTGCATTTGACGCAGGATTAGGTGGCTCCATGCCGCAACTAACCCTGACACACTAATCTTCAGACAACCAAGCCCCCTTTGCTGTATACACCCACGCTATATACAATTGATAAGCACGTACCCGGCAATCAACAGCCTGCTTGGGGGCAGGTAGGGGTATAGGTACAATTTCCCCGTTGGCCATGCTACGCGGTGCCACCGCGTCCAACAAGGGATCCCTTCCGTTGCCGCGGGCCCTAGTAAGGTACGAAAAACACGGTGAACACAATCTCTCAACCACTCCCCGGTATCCTGGAGACAGCACCCTTAGAGCTTGGAACTCATCAGGGGGAAGGGCAGGAACATCATGAGTTGCAACTTGCCTTGCTGCAGCTTCTGCTGCATGGCAACTCCACATGAAAGAAACTAACAGTACAAGCTATAGTTCAACATCCAGTTGGCCCTTGGCAGGCAACCTGCTCACCCTGCTGGCGAGCTTCAGTAGTTCACAACCAAATTAGTAGTAAATGTACCAACTCCAGCGAAACCGTGCTACAGTACCGAAGCCCCTTTTGATGCAAGCACTGACGGTGTAGGCAATTCTTAAACACTAACTTGGTCTTGAGTCGGCCGCCTGCACTCAAGTACGGAGAAAGTACAAACCTGAGACAAGCGTGGTCCAACCGCGATACGCCGCAGCGTCGGGGTACGACAGCGAGTGGTGTGCACCGCGCCCTACGCATTTTGGGTCCTGATATAAGGTGGCTTTCGTCTAAGAGACAATAACAAACCAGCACGGTTCAGTACTAAGATCTGTCATCTGTTGCGGGCCCCATAAAGAAGAAAGACAACGTGGATGTGGTAGGGGCTGCTGCGCATGCACTCCGCTCTGCTGGCTGACGGCTGCGGCAGGTGTCGTGGGTGGGTCCTTATGCTGCACTCTCGGGTTTTATGTTTTGCAGCTGGTGAGTTCTTGTGCATTGCAAGAGCAAGCTGCCTTGCTCCCACTGAAGCTGCTACTCTCTCTGCTTTTATCCGCCACCCCACATAGGTCTCACCCGACCTGAGGATATTGCGGCGGCAACAGGCGGAAGTTCAAGGCCTTTTCTCTGCAATTCAGCGGACGCAGGCTCCTATTTTTTTTTTGATTCCCAGACTGAGGAGGTCTTTTGAGCAGGCTCTCCACCGGGTTGCGCAGCCCTCTGCCAGTACCAGCACCGCACGCAGCACCGGCGGCAAGAGCGGCCGCAGCAGCAACACGAGCAGCAAAAGCTTCGGGAAAGGCTAGAGAAAGCCGGGTGTACGTGCGCCTGGCTGTTGATTGTAAAGTGACGATGGGGCCGACCGAGGAGAACTTGGCGCTTGTGCGCCGCATGTCCTTTTTCTGGGAGCCGCATATGGCAGTCCCGGTCATTCAGTGGCTGCGCTCTCAGCAAGTGGGTAGTGGAAGATTTTATCTGGCTGCGTGCTTGGCTTTACTGCACAAATTTGGCACTGGTTTTCTTACGTCACCTCTCCTCCCTTCTCGACATGGCATTGTTGGTACTCACGAGAGCTGCTGCCGTTTAACTTGCACCTGGCATTTCTCTACCCCTCACCGCCAAAGCTGATTCAGAAGAATGGGTGTAGGCGGCCATCAGGCTTTAGAAGGCAGACGCTGTCTACTCTACTACACAATGGGGGGCAGGAAGTGTATGGGTTCATGTGCAAAGGCCCTTTGGTTTTGGATTGTGCATCACTTGTTGCTGCAGTTGCTGGAAGAGACAAGCTCCGACGCTCTGTTGGAATCTATCCTCCCCAAGACCCCAGAGGGTATCGCCAAGCGGTTGCGGGAACTCGTACAGCAGCAAGGAGGAAAAGCAGACGAGCCCGAGGGCCAGCTGCAGCAGTGGGAACAGCAGAGTGCTGCCTTGGAAGAGGCACTGCAGGCGTTCAAGGGAGAGCAACAGAGGAAGATAGGCAACCAGCTAGAGAGGAAAAGACTCCGAGATATCCTGCAGTGGCATTACCAGGTCCGGCATTTTCATGCGTGGTGCAGGAGGCGATGCAGCTGCAACGTGTTTGCTGCCCCCGCTGCCTTGGGCGGGCCCTCTTATGCATCTGCTGCTACCGCTTCTGTTGCCGCTACTGCTGCAGAACCGAGCGGAGGGTAGCTCGACGCCAAATTTGGCGGAGATCCCGCGGGTGGAGATGGTGCCTGTGCGGCTGGCCCGCGTGGCTTTCTCGTTAGGAGATTACAAGAAGGCGCTGCACCACTTGGACTTCTACCTCAACACACTCTCCGAGCTAACCAGTGACAGTAAGCACGAAACCGCATATGCTACCTCTCCAGGCGCGTTGAACCTTTCCTGTGCACATCTTATAGCAACTCGCCTATCCCGCGAGATACCCCGCTGAGCTGGGTGTGTGATATGGGAATCGAGGATAGTCGCGGATTGGTGGCGCCCAAGGCGCCTTTAGCTGCGGCAAGCCTGCGGTATGAGCCGCTGGATAGTCCCGTCGCGCTTCTCAATATGTCAACGCGTACTCCGATGCTACTGGTGCTGCTTCAGGTGGCGACATGCAAACCCCCGTGTCGTGCATTTGGGGCATATGCTGCTGCATTTTGCTGTTGACGCTTTCTGAACCCGCTGGTGATATTCCGAAAGGCCAGCAGTCCAACGCAGAGAGCGAGGACGCACTACTGCAGCAGCTTCACGACGGAGAGGACGGCAAGGACAAGGCCCTTGGTGCAATAGAAGCCCATGGTGTCAGTTTTCGTCCTTTTTTGCTGCTGCCGCCACAGCTGGGTCTCTTGCTGTTTCTCTACTCAGTGAAACTTGCTGCTACGAGGCGAAAGATACAAGTCTGCGGCCGATGGATACAATGGGGAACCATTTAGCTTGTGCTTCTGGTGTGGGTCTCCCTTTGTAGGCTGCTCGTTGCATCCTGCGTCTTGCCGACATTCTGGATCACTCCCAAGCGGCGGCGTCGATGGCGGCGGCGGGGATAGGGCCGGAGACTCCGATGAGCAAGATATTTTCCCGGGAGCAGCAGCTACAACAAAGGGCGTGGCTCCTGCACTGGGCTATGTGGCTACTGCTGCGCTACTACCTCCTCCTGACGTATGCCAAAGGACAATCTTGCCGAAATCAGGCGTGGTCGGCACTCCTTGATTGGGTTGTCCAGGAACGGTGAGCTTTTGCTGCTTCTGCTGATGCTTTTGCTGCTGTTCTGCGCCTCCGTTGTGCCTCTGTTGGATCAATACTGTTCCGTGTGCGAGGGGGGGTTTGCCATGTAGGGGCTGCCTTTCAAAGTAAGAGGCAAAGGACGGAGGCAGCATTTGCGTGCGGTTGCATGCATGTGACTCTCGCCAAGGTGTATGCAACAGTTGCCCTTTTAGTTGTCTTATCTCTGCGCGATTCAGGAACCTGACATGCGTGCACTTGCTCTGTCCTCACTTGCTGCGGTACTATGCCGTCTATGCCATAATGAACCGCAAGAGGAAAGACCACTTCCAGGCCATTGTCGGGGTGAGGGAGTGGGCAGACACCTTAAGGGGGAGGGGGTAGTGCCAGTTGCGCACAACAGATGAGACAGGTGAAGAGTGCAGGAGAAAGCAGCTATGAGACACCAATGAAAAAAAAATGATTGTTAGCCGTGCTTGCTGGCTCGTCTTTGGATGTCGCGTTTTATTTTGTCTGCACATCTGCCGGTGCTCACTTCTTAGGCCATTGGCCACACGAAAAATAAGTACACCGACTCCTTCACCTCGCTGCTGGAGGCTCTTTTCCTTGATTTCAACTTCGACGAAGCCCAGAAGCACATTACCAGCATATCTGAAGTGGGCCTGATTGTCACTACTCGCGTTTCTGTTTCGGCTCTAGTGACCTTCAAGGCCTGATGCTTACCGACCGGGTCGTGTTTTCTCCTGCCTCTCCCTGTTCCTTGGTGGCATTATTCGCGTGTTGTTACCTTATACGCTTAGCATCTATCGTTGTCGCTTCAGGATATAGGCGATTGCTTTTTTTGGCGTGCTATCTATAGGTCGTTGCACTTTGCCTTTCCAGTGGCCAGGCTAGGGGGTTGGGGTTGTGTGGCTATGGTTTGTTTTTGTCTGCAGTTGTGTGAGACGGACTTCTTCCTGGAGCCACTGAAGGGCGCAGTGAACGAACACGCTCGTCTACTCATTTTCGAGACCTACTGCCGCATCCACAAGCGAATTAATGTTGAGTGAGCCGAATATGCCTCTGTGTGTCCCGTTCCGTCCTTCACTGTTCCGTCTCCAGGGCGCTTCTCGTGTTTTGTCAACTTGCATTCACCAGCCCCACGATGTTATGCTTTGGGTAGTCGTTGCAGCCCAGCGGTCTCTCAGTACTTCCAGCTAGTGTTTTGTGCATGTCATTAGTGTGCATGCGTCTCCATGCAAACGGACGTTGTCGCCTGAACGCACTGCCTCTTATATCTGTCGAGCGTTTGCAGGATGATCGCAAAGAAGGTCAACATGGTGCCGGAGGCCGCAGAGCGGTGGATTGTCAATCTTATCCTTCATGCGAGGCTGGGTCAGTGGCACTGTCGTGATTTGGAGCTGTTAGTAGTGCTGTGGGTGCTGCGCACGCGGCTTGAGCTGCTGGTGGATGTGGTGGTGTAGCTGTTGGTCCACTTGCTGCTGCAGAGGCGCGCATCGACAGCGAAAAGAATCGTGTTCAGATGGCAGGGGCCCCCCCGAGTCTGTACCAGTTGGTGTCCGACAAGACCCGCAATTTGGGCATGCGCACGAGTCTGCTCATTCAGAACCTTGGGAGACCTGGATACAACAGAGATGAGGAGTCCAATGCAGTCCGAGGTTCGGCATCAGATGGCACTCGGATAGTTCATGTGTATGTTTGAACTTGTATATAGGCCTATATGTAGGTGTTTGCGGCAGGTTCCGTAAGCTTCGGTTCCCTAGATGTTTTGTCTTCTGCCTTGGCCGTGCAGGGGGCGGGAGAGGGAGAGGCAGAGGCCGCGGATGGGTTCGAGGAGGAGGAGATGCAGGCAGGGACGGCTTCTACAGGGGCCAGGAGTCCTCGAACGTGGTCACGTCAGGGTTTAACTTTAGAGGAGGCCGAGGAGCCTTTAGAGGGGGTTCGCAAGGGGGCCTAGAGACCCGCAAGATATCTCCCCTCACGGGGTCAGCATTCATGGTGAGTCGATGAGCTGCATAGAGCAGCTCCACATGCACAGAGGGACTAGGGACATATCACCAAGGACAAACACACAGGCACAGCAACTCCTACAGGGGGAGTGTGAGAGAGCCGGAAAAGAGCGAGTGTGAATATGGGCGGTAGGGCCACGGGGCAATGGTAAGCCCGAGGTAAAACGGGGGAATGCGGCAGGCCGTTGCAAGCTGGCAGGGGGCACCCCACTGCAGTGCTGCCTGCAGTGCATCATGTGTGTTTTCAGGACTAGATTTTGTCTTCCCTCGACAAGTTCACCGAAGGGGGCACAGAGGCCGCATGCACCCTGTCGACAGCAGTAGCTAGGGTTGCAGCAGCTGCTGCACGGTGAAGGCTGCGACTGCAACACAGTAGCTGCAGGGGGGGGATTGAAGACGTTGCGTCGCGTGCATGCAAGGTTTTTAGCTGCGGTACAGTCAAGTTGTCTTCAAAAGACAAAGTTGATAATCCGGAGTGTTCGTTCTTTGCACCGGTTGCCCCACACGCGAAGAACCTGCCTTTATAAGCTGGAGAGGCATGAAACTGACGTAAACAGTAACAGTTTGTGGGTGGGGTAAGGGGATCTGGTGTATTTACTGGGGTGTTCAAGCCCGGGGGGCACCAGTGCCCTGTGGACTCGGTACACAAGCGTACAGACAGGCCTGCCCAGGCGTTAAGCATCAAGCTTGCCCGACGGAAATGACGCAGACGCCACTACGTGTAGGCCGTGACTAGTATTGAGCAGACAGCAGTAGAACTGCAAAGTTCATGCGCCCGTTGTAGTGGAAAAAATCTCGTCCTCCCCGGTGGCCAGGGATTCCATCCGCAAAGCTCACCAAAGCAAGCTTGGTAGATGCCGGGTGCGAGGCCACACAGGGGACTCACGGCGTTCGCTGACTGCCCAGCTGCCGCGACAACCGCTTCGGCGTTGTCCGTTAGAGCTGCTGCTGCTGTTTGCGTAGGTTCAGACGAACTCTGACTTGACTAAAAATTAATTATAATAGAGTGAAGCACGTAAAATTCAGCGACAAATGCCCCCCAAAATAGCCATAAGCTACAGTTGCCGGTGCAGCACCTCAGCTAACTACCAGACATATGCACCTGTTTCTGTCTCGTCTGGTGCATATATTGCATCGGTGCAACAACGTGTCCGTACTTTGCTGTTGGCACGCTGCACGTCTCCCCGGTCCACTGCAGCAGCAACTGCAGCAACCGCTGCAGCAACTCCTTCAGTCGTGGGCTCTGCCTGTGAAATCTGTGGCACTTCGGCATTGCCCGCAGCAACGGCCGCTGCTGCTGCTGCAGCTGCCGCTCTTGCTGTCCCTCGGACCGGTCTAAAGGGCCATTTCAGCAGCCCGTACGTGTCTCGCAGTAGTTCCAGCTGCTGTGGTTCGTATGGATAGCGCGGTACCTCTTGCTGCAACACCGACGGGAAGTGGGGGACGGGTACGCAATCTCGTGAAGAGTCGCAGGGACCCCCTACACCTTTTGGATCGATCCGTTGCATTAACCAACGCAACTCCCGGTCTCTCTGCAGCAAAGCCTGAGTCAGCAGCAGCACCTCCACAACCACCCAATGTAGCTAGGCGCCGCGGCCTAAACGTTCCGGCCTATCCACCCACGCATTGATGTACTATGGTTCCCGGCGCGGTGCCTTTAACTGCTGGTGCGGTTGTTGCATATGCTGTTACTTACTTTGACCTCCGGGAGGCGGTAGAGTTCTGGTGGAACGAAATAGGCGTCTGCAGGTGGATTCTCTGGATTTTGCTGCACCAGCAGGTCAGCCCAGAGCAGGAGCAACCGTGGGGTTCCGGACGACTTGCGAAGCAGGCAGCACTCTGCTGTCCTCAGACGGCCAAAGCGTTGCAACAGCAAGTCCTGCAGGTGCAGACGGGTTGAGAGGACCACCATGTCACGATGAGCAGCAGACTTGAACTTGTAAGGTTGCTCCTCTGTCGCTGCGTCTCCTGCTGCTGTAGCACTGCAGCGGACTGAAACACCAACGAGGCAGCAAATGCTGGCACGGCGAGGCAGCTGAAACGACGGATTCAGCACCGGCATGTGCCACTCATGCTGGTTTTGCTGTTGCTGCAGCAGCCAAACGACAGGCTTTGCTGCTGCATGTTGGGTCTGTCGCTGCAGTGAAGCCGAGAAAGGACGCTGCTCCGAGAAAACTCTAATTGCTTGAAATCTCCAATGCCCTGCACAGCTTAGAGGAGACACCATGGCGAATCTGCTGCTACGTTTGATGCTGCTGCAGCTGCAGCTCCGATGTGAGCAAATTGCTGCGTTTGTGCTGTGATCTGCAGCAACTTGCTGCGGTCGGCTGCTGTTGGGAGAGAAAATTGATACACATGCGTGTTGAAGACTGGAAAACACGGCAAGAAGGCTCACGGGAAAAGACCCTGGCCGCGGTGGCTGCGACTGGGGCTGCTGCAGGTGTTCGCGTACCACAATTAAGCCTCTCCTGAATATTTGAGCCTCTCTAAACTAGAAGAACTGCTGGCTCATGAGGGCAAGGTGTCCCTGCAATGTATACACGAGGTGCAGCATGCGGCTGCGCGCCGGCGTCGCTCGGACACAGTGTAGCATGCATGCACAGAGCCATTTGGGATCCACTGTATTTCACACTAACTAAGCAAAGAAACATCAAATGGCCCACTGGAACAAGATCACCAAAGTCTAAATAGCATCCCGCCAACGTTTGGCATTAGTAGAGGGTTTGTGAAGGCAACCTTCGGACATGGGAGGGGACAAAGGTCGCGGCTGAAGCCATCTCCAATGCAGACCTGCTAAGCTAATTGTAGTAATCCAAATAAGCATTCATTTATGTCTCTTTGCGTTGGCCGCGGGGGACAGGGCCGCGGTTCCTCTCATAATTTAGACGGAGCAGAAGGCCTGAAGGCTGGGCAGCAGGAGTATCACGGTCTCTGTGGCTTTGTCTGCCCGCATTTTGACAAGGACAGCTCTGCGTAGTATCACTCGCTTTGTGTAGGTATAAATCCTGCAAACAAGTAGGGAGATTCAACAACTATCTACAGCGACAGTGTATGCAGCTTGCAATATGAGGCTGTCTTCAGTCGTTAGCGGTTGCCAGCTTCTCTCAGAATATCGGGCAGCCTTTTGTCCCGCACCTCCTGGCCCTGGTAAGCACAGAACTCGAAAAACGGAGGGAGGCAGGTCAGCAGCTTCTAGGGAACGCTTGCCTCAAGCCACCTCGCTTCACCGTGGCGACGGCTCTTGGACACGTTCAACATTCGTTCGAGGATTATCGCTACACATGATACTATCGCTTGGTTCATCGGAATGGAGGCCAACTTCACTGTAGCAACAAGGGGGGCTGCGCACAACAGTTTTTACTGAGATGTTCTGAAAGCGCCGGCTTCCAGAACATATATATATCTATATCTGTATGTATGTAAAAGGTTTCGAAGGACCCCCCATAAATCTTTGTCAAAACCCCAGCAGTGTGGCCCCTTCCCCAATGGGAATCTATCACGGCCTGATGCCTAGTCGGAAGAAGACCAACCTTCGGAATCCTCGCCGAGCTGAAACAAGCTGTATTTCTGCTCACCGTGCGGAGAACGGTTCTCCGCCAAAAACAACCCGTCACAGGCACCTCGATATATTTCCAGCAACCCGATATGATGGTGCTGCTGAATGTGGAGGTAGGGGAGGATTTCCTTGGTTACTGGGACTTGTACCGCCGTCTTCAAAGCGCACCAGGAGAAATTCAACTGCCATCGCTAATTTCTTTATTAGAAATCTAGAGACCAAGATTATGGGCACTTATAAACATGGGCTTGAAGTTTCTGAAACATATCATGAGGAGGCCGCAACCGTGAAAGCCTTCAAAGATGCACTGCGAT
>HG710997.1:21177-40526 GCA_000499725.1 Eimeria brunetti
GGAAGCGGAGTACCTAGAACGCGGAGTTGGCCGCATTGTCTGTATCTCGACGTATAGTGCTATTTTGAAAGCGAGAAATTAAGCTCAGTGGATTCGTAATCACGGCCCTTTTGAGTTCATGCAGCCATTTTATCTCACCGATGCTGATGTACCCCCCGGCTTTTGTCGCTGGGTATAATGGTGCCTTTCTGTATCGAGTGTCTGGTGCTGGAATTCTCGAAACTGTGGGGTCTGTTCGCATTTCGCTTGTCCGAGTAGTCAACTGATATTGTCTTCTAAGCACTGCCTTCAACATCTCGACCGCAGATGCCTGCGTATTGAAATATGCCCCTGCCGTCCACGCTCACTTGTATGCAGGGAACGGTTGGCTGTACAAGAACAAAGATCGAGGTTTGCTTTCTACCACGGCCTCTCTTGGAGCACTCTGCCTCTGGAACGTGGATGAAGCGTTGCAGCACCTCGATAAGCATCAGTACAGCAGTGATGCAAACATCAAGGCCGGCGCCCTCCTCGGTACGTGAATCGTATCATACCGTTTGACTGTAGGGAGGAGGGTTGTTAACTCCGTATAGATACATGCAGACAGAGGAAAGCAACGTTCTAATCAGATGGGCAGACCTTGCGCTCACCTCAAGTATTTTGTTACCGTCGCTTGTCAAACGAGCACTGCTCTCATTGGGATTTTCGGGTTGGGGGTGGAGGCAGTACAGTAATTCATAATCATGATTGTCTTGGTCTATGTCGCTGCCCTGCGCAGAACGTGGTTTGTATCTTTGTGGGGTATGGCCTGCAGGATTCGGGGTGGCGAGTTGCAATGTGCGTCATGAGTGCGACGCGGCCTTGGCGCTGCTGAAGGACCATTTAGAGGCAACGGAAATGACAACCGAAACCCCCCTCCTAAAGGCTGCAGCGGCTATCGGTTTGGGCTGCGCCTATGCAGGAAGTTGCAGGGAGGACGTACTGGAGCTCCTAACGCTTGCGATTGTGAGTTCCTCTGACTTTGCATTATACAGAAATTTTCGGTTTCAGTGAGTTCTCATACGTCCAAACGAGAAGCGTAGATGAAGGCTGAACTCCGCTTCAACTGTTTAATCTGTTGCATTCGCTTCTGCCAAAAGACTTCCCTGATGAGCCGTCCGTATGATCGGCTTGTCCTGCAGCTTGATGGCTCGCTACCGCTGGAGTGTTCTGCATTTGCTTCCCTTTCGCTGGGTCTCTGCTTCGTGGGAAGCGCCTCTGCGGATGCAGCCGAGGCAATTATCACTGCCCTTATGGACCGCTGCACTACGGCGAGTGAGTTTTTCTACTGCTTGACAGTCAACCCGAAAAAGCAGGGAGCTTAGTGCCCTCTCCCCATCAATATGGTTGGGTGTTGATTACCCTGTTGTTTACCTCTTGTCCAGGCCATGTTGGCACTTGCGCCCACTCGCCTAATTAGCAGTCCAACACCCTCGTTATCAGTTGCCCGCACTTCGAATCCTGCCACGGCGGCGGTGTGTGTGCGGTGCTTTTATGCGTGGGCTCCTGTGTGTTATGCGCTGCAGAGGGCATGGATTCCCCGCTGGGTCACTTCCTTTCAGTTGGATTGGGCCTTGTTTTCCTTGGAACGCGAGATGCTGCAGAAGGAGCGTTATGCGCCGTTGCTGCATTGCCACACGCAGCGTTCTCTGCTGCTGCCACCCGCATTATCGAGGGCATGGCAGCTGCCGGTAGTGGCGATGTGCTGAAGGTGCAGCGTATGCTTGGTGTATGCGCCGAATCTCGTCCTGAGGGCTACTGGAAACAGAAACAAAGGGAGCTGAACAGCGAACAGCATCCAGAAGGAGCTGCACCAACCAGTGCCGCTGGTACAGAAAACGGTACAACGAGGGCCGACAGAGCAGGCTCTGCGGCCGCAGGGGTCCGGGCTGCTTCAGGCAGCTCAGCCAGTGACTCTACATCTGGAGCAACAAATACGACGAACACCACCACGGTCGATGATGATGAGGACCATCCAGACGATACGGACCAGGCCGTTGCTGTTCTGAATATTGCACTCATTGCTTTTGCCGAGGAGACCGGCGCAGAAATGGCGCTGAGACTATATGTACGTCCATGTGTAACGTTGTAGGTCCCGTAGTTGAGGTGCATTTGAAGACGGGCATCTAGATCCTCTGTTTCATTTGTGTCGAGAGCTTCTATGAGGGCATATATATATATATATATATATGGTGAGCGAGAGATGGACCGTTTGACTTAATGCGCTGTATTTGATTGCAGGACCACATTCTTCAGTACGCCGATGCGCATATGAAACGAGCCGTACCACTAGCGGTAGCGCTGCAGCACCCAAGCAACCCGAAGCCCCAGCTCATAGACCTGTTGAGCAAGCTTTCCCACGACGCTGACCCTGATACGGCCTTAAATGCCATATTCGCAATGGGTATTCTTGGTGCTGGTAGGTTCCAAACTGAAGGGCAGAGAGCAACCATTATGAAAGATAGCGTGCGACTTGTGGGAGGAAGAACACCACAGTGGCTGGAAAGGTGCAGCTCCTAAGGAGGGCGGGAAATGATGAACTACCTAGTGTTTACGCTGTGCGTTGGCGTCTCAGGGACGAATCACTCGCGCATTGCTTCGCTTCTTCGTCAGCTGGCATCTTACTACGGAAAGGATCCCAGCGCATTATTTGTGGTGAGTTTGCTTGCGACACATGCACGTGGTAGAGGTTGTGACTAGTGCGTGGGGTTGCAGCTTATAAGAAGGCACGTGCGTAGACTTCGATTTGGCGTTGCAGGTCCGCCTTTCCCAAGGCCTGCTGTATTTGGGAAAGGGTCTGTTGCACCTGGGCGCTCTCCACTCTGACCGGCAGGTTATATGCCGCGTTGCTCTGGGTGCCTTGTTGATTATCTCCTATTCGGCACTCCTCATGCGCCACACAATCCTAGGGTTAGCATAAGTCCTGATGTGAACACATCCACACTATACCAGTGCAGCAGGCTTCACACACACTTGAATATGCCGTCTGGAATCATTGAGGAATGGATAGCTAGCTTCATATGCGATTACGTGCCATTTCAAGGATACATGGAAGAGCTGGGCATACAATATAACTTCTGTCCGAGTATTTGTGGATGCTGCCTCAGAAAGTTCCACTTCATGCTTTACTACTTGTTCCCGGCAGTGCAGCCACGGTGGCTAGTGACAGTTGCCGAGCGCGTGGAAGGGACTGGTGCAGATGACAAGCCTGACCTGGCTCTAAAGGCGGAAACTGCTGCTTTGGCACAGGATGAAGCCGAAGCAGCAGGCATAGATGCTGCCATGGAAACGGATGGAGCAACAAACGGCAAGGCCCCATCGGTAGAAGGAGACGAAGACCTTAAGATGCTCCCCATTCCGGTGCGCGTTGGTGAGGCTGTTGACGTCGTTGCGCAAGTGGGCAGGCAGCCGAAGACCATTACAGGCTTTCAGACCCACACCTCTCCGGTTTTGCTGAATTTCAGTGAAAGAGCTGAACTGGCAACAGACGAGTGTAAGTGCACCCAATGATAGTAGCACTCTGGGTATTCCCTGTTGTTTAAGCTAAGCAGTCCCACCTGTACCGCAGCAGTAGCTTTGTCGTGTGGTTTGCCGACGCACTTTTCTCTACCTTTGGCCTTAAGTTACTGAATGGGTTGCGCCTTAGGTGCTCACATGCTTGGGAACACAGGTGTTGCTGCGTTGTCTCCTCAGATTTGCCAGTGGCACGCGTCCTTGAAGGCATTGTCCTTCTCCGGAAGAATCCAGAATACCAGCCGCCAAAGGCCCCGTAGGTAGCAGCCTGTGCTGCCCTGTGGTGATGCGAGCCTACCTTGGCATGCTTCTTGGGCACCCGATACTTCCTGCTAGCAGCTACGCCGGCTGTTGCTGTTCTTTCAGTGGCATAATTTGTGTATCTTTTGTGTATCTTCCTTCGCGCACTATCGCGTGGATGTCAAGTGAGGTGAATGGCCAGTTATTGGGTTGGTGATGCCTCCGGCTAATGCTCAGCTGCGGCTCATGAACTGAGGGTCGCATGCTGTCTAGGCCCAGCCTAATGCAGCGCCGGTGTTCATCGGAAGGTAGCTACGGAAGACTTCTGTAGAGTGCTTAGAAAAATGCATTGTTCACAGGGATTCCACACGCGTTTTTCTCTTCACGTGAGTTACGCACGCAGCTCGCCGTCTGCCCCGCAAGTAGCACACATCAGGCCGGAACTTTCAGTAACACACTGTATAGGGTGTAGGGAAGACGTGTAAGACAGCCACTGAGCGTTTCGAGACTGAACATTTTAAAGCTTCGAAAGGTAATTGGGCTGGATGCAACTATAGAGGCGCACAGTCACTAAACTTTTACTTCGTCTGCTGTTTTCAAAAGTGTAGTTGTGGCAGAAGGTATGCCGCTCTAGGGAAAGCACCTGTACAAAATTTGCGTGGTGGCGAACTCTGAATGCTGAGGAGCTTTAGAAAGGCCGATTCAGTCCTTGTGACGCCTGAGCTCTCTGTTCGGGAACAGTCATCTCAATACCATAATTGTTTCCAGCGTTCCTACTGCTCGCATTCAAGTTCCACGTTGTTTGTCTAGTTGCAGTCCAGGCCAAGTTCCTACGCAGTGCGCATGAATTCAGTGCTCATATGCGCGGATCATCGTGCCCCACAGACCCATACTATGCCTGAATGATGCATGTGTTTTGGAACACGGCTGCATCCAAAGGCATTCCCGTTTCTTCTACGACGATCTAGTCGCAAACCTGCCGTGCCTTCCTGTGTAGTCTGCATAGCGACCAGTACTTCCATGTTGTATTCACCATTACGCTTGTAGTGAATGGAGCGATACCAGCGCAACTCAGTTTGCACAATGCCTGCTTCCACACACTTTTCTGGGTGGTAGCTGCGTAGCGCATAGATTGATGAATATATGCCATTGTTATACCATTCACAGGCAACGCCACTAAGTAGTCTGTGTAGCTCTGGGTCACGTGCGGGCAACTTTAGAAGCGGAGCAGCAGGCTAGAAAATACTTGAAACTTTACCTGCGAATCCCTGTATATGTAACTTCGGGACCTCTTCGTATGCAAGCGGTTCGAAAGTGGTGCATTTTGGGTAACGCATGGACGAATGGCTTATAGCCAAACGAACGAGCGCTCTTTGCGCTTCAGGCAAATATGACTGTTTATAACCTGTAGGAATCTTCGCCGTGCCAAGAGTCGCTCTTGCTCAGCTTCGGCAGTTGTGCTTCATGTCTTTGCACGGCAATGCAGACTACATCTTATATGGTGCACACGGATGGCTTTGCCGAGTGCAACACTACTCCCGCTGCACGCGTTTTTCATTTGGGATCCTTACTCCTCACACTGGCAGATATCCAGATAAGCAAGCGGTAGACTTCCATCATAGCTATTCCTCCGTCCCTAATCAGTACTGCATATACTTCCTCTGCAATTCAAGATAATACCACGATAAAAATTGGCATTTGCGTTTACTTGTTTGCTCGTTGAAAACAAATGTGTTTTCTTGCCCACTTTTGAAAAAACCGTTGCAGCACTTAGTCGTTACCCCATTCATGCTAGACTCCGTGCTGTTGGTTCGCTCCTTGTAGCCAGATGTCGCAATATAGACAGGCTTTTCGCCACTGCGTGAGTGCCAGCAGGCTGCCTCTTTGCGCATGACATCACGAGCCCACCTTAACGGGTCTTTGGTGCCAGGTGCTGCGGCTTCTTGGGTGGCCACCTTTTACCACGTAAGCACCGCATGTACTGTACTGGGTGTGCCTAGACAGAACTAGTCAGCCAGGTGCCTCCGCTCTGCTGGTTAAATTGGCTTCGCGGTCCATCTATGGCACATATCGATAACAACAAACGCGACTCTCCAGTGTCTAAAAACGTGGCTGAACGAAATCGCACAGATGTGGCAAATAAACGATAACGTGCAAGAATGATCATCTGTAGCTTAGAATGGATTTTTTGCGGATAGTGGGAAATGTTTTAAGTCTATGGCCATTCAAAGGAACAAAGGAGATATACGTCACTACACAGCAACAATGTTCTCATTAGAGAAGGCCCGTTCGAAACTGTTGAGATGGCAAACAACGGGGAAAGAATTGGCAATCGCCCTGGGAGCTTGGAGTGTAAATCGGTTTACTACTTGATATAAATTTAGTTAGGTTGTGTCCTGAAAGTCTAGACTGGACACTACTTGCTAGAAGCAACCGCTTCCTTCAGAGCTGCATGCAGAGTAACCGCTGCTATTAAACGTCCACTTGAGATGGCAAGCTTTAGGGAAGCGCGCGGGGAAGGCGAACGTTGCTGAGTTAGGTGTAACATGCAGGCTTTTCCCGGCGTTTCTCCTTGAATTTTTAGCCTTTTGCGGGGTGTACGAAATATTCGCCTTCATAGCATTCAGTTGAGGCTTGTTGCAATGAAACACAGACCAACTGGGGTTGTTATTACTTTCCTGTTGAGTATGCAGGCGTTGATCAATACATTTCTTAAGCCTCCAAGAAGAGGAATCTACCGGGTTTAGCTGAGCAGCTCAAGTTACGAACACTGCAATCATAACCCAATTTCGCTTGAGAACTTGTAGGCCGGAAATGTAGCAGCATAGCAATCTATGCAGACTGATTGGCTAGTGGATATGCCCATCGTGAAACACAAATACCAATATCGGTACCAGCCAGAGAAGCAAGGGCAGCTTTAGAAAGTCAATCTTTGCAATACTAGCCTGTGAGTACTTCGCTGGCCGTTTGGTTCGCCGGATGTAACCTGGCTTGCTGCGTGGCCGTTGCTCGTCGATGCACGATGCCCAGAGTCGTATATAGGACGGACCTGGATGCGCTGCTATTCGTATAGTGCATACCATAGTTCTAAAGTATACTAAAATTCATGTGAAGATGGTGCCTTCCAGTGTATTTGTCGAAGCTCAAAGATTGTGTAGAGCAGGGGGCTACTAGCGGTAAGCTGGGGCGTACGGGGCAGGAGGAGAAATGACGCAACGAAAACACCGAAAACCTAACTCACACATCTACTTCTTATGATGTAGTTCATAAAGTTGGCTTTTCAGAGGCTACTCAACAATATCAAGTGCGTAGCCCCCGCGGGCAGAATGCACCGCCGGTCTGGACCTCTGTAAGGTGACTTGGGAAAGTTCCAGCGTTTCCTTCCTGCAGCTATATTCTGTAGCATACCTACCCGAAAAGACGCACTTTAGAATTTTCATTCGCCAGTGCTTTTTCAATTTTGCCTGCAGCAGCTGCAGCTGCTGCAGGCTTGCGAACAGCGGTGGACTCGCTAGGCCTGGCAAGACAAATCTGCTGCCCTACTCGAGGCTGCACCAACTCTCTAGAGCAGCGGAGATCTAAGCAGGACGAAAAAGAATAAAATGAACTATTTACATTATAATATGAGCCAGAGAACCATTATTTATTGCCACTAGGCGAAGTGGTTGCACAGGCAGCTGTTCGGGGGTCACGCACCTGGCTATCGCTGAGTGGCCAGCCAGTCGGCCCGCCACGCCACGCGCCATGGCTTGCACTGAAACCTTTACACACCACCACTTTCCATTCTTTTGTGTCATCGTTTTTGCATTCGTCTCTTATCTTTCTTTTTACTCTTCTTGTATTTGTGTGTGTAAGCTCGTGGTGTTCAGCTGCAGACATCCACCTGTGGTCACCGAACCTCACGTACTGCCGGTGCCGATAACACCATCGACGGGCCAGTGCATATAGCCTACGCCAGTTGCCCATAACCAACGCCCGTATAGTTGAGGCATCAGCTTATTAAATAAGCTTGTTTGTGCTCTTTAAACTCTTGGCTTCTCTAGTCGAAACTCAGGGCCTGCCAGGTTCATTCAACGATCAGCCAAAGACATTCAGGCCACTGAACAGCCGCACTTGAAACCAACACAATGGAGGCTAGCTCAAGCTTTTTTGGCTTCAGGCCAAGGGTTTTCATTAAGTTAGCCATTCTGAGCCTTTTAATCTCCTGGAATGTGGCTGCAACCTGCGGCTTAGTCGCTGAACGCAAGCAAATAATTTCGCCGCATACTTGGCAGGTGGTGTCGAAGGCAGCTGGCCCATGTAAGCTACATAGAGCACAAAATGTCCACAGGACGTGAAATAGTCTGTTCTATCATTCTTTTTGTCCAGCTGATAACTGTCAATATGCTGGCGTAGCGCAACTGCTTCGCTCACCTTCGTAAAGTGTAGCCTCACTTGTTCCTACGTGTTTTCAGGTGCAAAAGATGGACCATGCCCTCAGACTCCCCTGTCATATGGGATCAAGGCAAGCCAGGAAGAGGGGAATTTGGCTGACTACGGGCAGTCGTTGGTGCAAACTGGAAGGGAGAGGACAAAGCTCGTTGGACTATTGGAACACGAACAGATGCTCGCTTATTCGCAAAACCTCCAGCATGCATTTAAAAAGTGTAAGTGAAACAATTGTTTTGACTTTGCCTTCCGCGAGCCAAGGTGGTGCAAAGGGCACTACACTCCGGAAAGCTGTCTTGATTGTGTTGCTGCTCTCGTGTGTCCTTCTTCAGACAGCAAGTTTATTCATTCCGTGCGGTTTCTACGAGAGCTATTCTCACAAAATCCGTTCCTCAAGTTCGTTACAGTCCCCTACAGAGACAGAGTGAAGATCGTAGATGCACTTGAAGCGGTCACCAAGAGATGGACACCAATGCCGAAAGGTAAACTTAAAAAAAATTCAGCATGAGCCCTAAAGCACTGCCGAAGGTAAATTCACCAATGGAGTTGCATGTGTGACTGCCAATGCGTACTTGCAGACAAGGCAGTTGCCGCTGAGCAGGTCATGGCATCGTTTGTCCTACGAAACATGTACACGTTGAGGAAGTCCCTGTTGAACCGAACGGTGTACATTGAAGTCAGAAAAAAGATTCTTGCTGCACTTCGGGACGTCAACGCTGGAGGTCATGCAATGGACATGATTCTAGCAAATAAAGGTGGGCAATCCCATCTTTTAAACACACTCCAGTGCTTGAACAAAGCAAATCATTACCGATTACTCATATATATCCGGTAGATGTGCGATTCTTAAACGCTGCAGGCAAGCCACTGTTTTCGTGGATGCTTTCATTGTGGAGGAATCCGCTGGCAACACTTTCTAACGTGGTTAGTGCTGCTTTCGAGGAGACGTTCGAGGGGATTATGGGCCTTCCTACGGCAGAAGTCAAGAGCGCCTGCTTCTCTTTCGGCTACCGAGTGAATAGCATTGCTCCCTACACCGCTGTACTTCCCGGGGGAGTTTTTGGTTCCGTGCTAAGATCGCTTTCTCGCTCCTTTATGCTCGTCTTCTACCCCGCCTACGCAAGCTTTAGGGGCATCTTCTCCCTCATGATTGGTGTGATTTGCAAAACTGGCATACTCACTGCTGCCAAGAACCTCTTCAAAGCAATAGCGAACTTCACGCGTTTGGGGCTACGTGGCATTCGAATCTTGATGCGCCGGTTTGGTAAGCCGCACTAGTTCGTGCTAACCTTGTGCAGTTATAGTAAACTGGGCGCTTGGCAATTCAACTCGCTTAATTCCTCGTATACCTTGCGCGCAATGCAAGAATGTGTACTTAGATATAAAATATATATACAACATATATAATGTGTATAAACTGTACGGTACCACAAGGGCTTTCATTTTGGACGATAAACATTTACACATGCTGTTATATTGTGGTTCCGTTCTGCGTTCAGCTGTTCGTGGAGATCCGGTGGCGTGGCCGATTCTACAGGACCTGCTTCGCAATGCTTCGCCTGCAATGATCACTCTTCTATTCCAGCTGTATGCTGTCGATGTGCAAGGCATTACACAAAAAGGAAAGCTTGTAGCTCAAGCCCTTGCAGCCGGTAGCGCTTCCTGGAATTATGCTGATGGTCTTTGGGTCGGAGCCTTCGACTTTGGCCGGGCATTCTTCAACACCATCAGATCTTATAAAAGTGGAGCAGAAGCCTTTGTAGGGTACTGTGAAAGCAAAGTGAGCGCTGGACTGTTTTCCGTGATTCGTGTTGATTTTAAGGGTTACGCAGTGCCTTACTCCGGAAGGAGGCACCTTCGTAAACGTACTCTCGTATTCAACATTTTGCTCCCTTTCAGGCTATGGAAAGCCAACCTGCCGCTCCAGAAGAACAAGCAATGATAGATTTGATCTCCGACGAATCGACTGCAGCGGGATCAGATGCTGGGACTAACGAGAGCATATCGGAGAGTGAAGGACCGGGAGATGCTTCGGAGGAGCCACCAAGAGAAGATATAATGGCCGCCTTCAAAGCAATAGTAAATTTCCTCCGCTTCCACATTTAGAGCAGCAGAATGACACAGCACTTTTCCTTCTGACTTTTCATGTTCTAATGTGCACATTTAATGCTCATTGGTTTTTCCCGCAGGCGCCCGATGCACAAGTACCGCCAGGAGAAGCTAGAACTCGCCTAGACGCCGCCGTAAGTTTCAAAATCAAAGGCACCTTTAGTGATGCTGGTGACGCTCTTCACTCAGTTCCTTAGGCTTCAATAACTGGGATCATCTATTTGTCCCCTACTATGTGCCAAATGCTTGTGCAGTGCCGGAAGTACAGAAAATTTGTAACGTCCTACAGAAAAGATCCCGTGAAGCACGTGGAATCAGTGGCTAAACAGGTGGTCAAAGTCCTAAAATACGACTACAAGTTCTTCCAGTCATATGTCGGCGAGATGATGTCTGTCTTCTATGACACCGCATATGTGTTGCTGAATGCTGACGTGGCGAATGTTCTGAACGAGAAGTTGCCTCTCGAGTCTGCCGGTGATCAAATCCAAACTGCCATGGCCGCCTTTCAACGATACAGGGAGGCCGCAGCGGAAAGCGGTAAAACAACGCTACCAAGGAAAATGTTCAGATTTCCTTGGTTTGTCAAGTCCGGTACAGATTTGGCACATGGATTCTTCGAGAGTGGTAAGGTCTAACAAAGCTGTGCAAGCTCATTAGTTGTGGACGGACATACCATACAACTTACTGTTTTGGTGCCTGAAGAGGGCCTCACGGAATACGCATGTGTATCTTGACATCGTTTGGCACTATGCTTCTGTTTCGTGGTTTTGTTCTCAGCCGCTGGCCTTGCGGTGCATTTTGTCATTGAAGACATGGGAGACGACACTCTCCGCGGCCGCCGGGACGCAGCTGCGTTCAGCCTCCTCCGCATGGGTTCTCAGAAGCTACGTCGGGCAGTAAATTCGCTCTATGGCCACTTCCTGGAGAGCCGTATAATGATAAGTCGGTTGGAAGGCAACAAATCGATAAAGACTGTTCAAGATTTCCTCTCGAAGTGCAACCCACGATTGGGCGTCCCGGATGCTGACGTGTGCGGCAAAGTAGTAACGGGCGAAGTTGATGCAAATTTATTTGTTAAGGAAGCGCTGTTCGCAACTCATCTACCCATGGCTGTTGCCCCCAACGATATCGCTGCGCTGGACGAGGCTTCCGTAGGTGATGTCTTCGCCCGTTGGCGAGAGAGTTCTAAACTCTCGCGGGATGACCAGATTGTCGCTGAAGGAGCTAGCGATCGAGGTAAGAAGCACATCCGCTGCCTTTCCATAAGGTATATGCTGCTTAATTTCTAAATGAGACGCGGGAAAAAACGGTGTGCGAATGTCTCACGATGCGGTTTGCTCTTCAGCTTCCATGAAAACCTTCCTTGAATACTTCCGCCGTTCTATCATTGGCCGTGTAAGTCAGCTGGAAAACCCACAAAGTAGCTGTCGTAAAACGAAGCTAACGCCACCTGTGAGTCTATCTGAGTGAGGATTGATAAAAAGTAGAATAGGCTGTTTGCTTGCGTTGTCAGCTTGTATTTATCCGATTCGACTTCACTGAAGATTTTACAAGCCTGGTCTTGCATGATTCCAACGGACGCAGCCTAACGTTCAAGCGTAAGATCCACTACAAATGCCTAGCTAGACAGCTTCGATTCAGATGCACTTATTTTCCTTGGGTGGAGCCTGTGGGATTACTAACTGTTTTTTTTATATTTGCGACCTGCTTGTGATTTCCAGCGGACAATGCCGACGACGTGAGAGGTAAACAACGCTTTCCCCTATTTCTTTTTAGAACAGAGCACAAATTCCTTGAGTACTCGGTGTGTACATAGCTCTTTCCACGTTGCAAAGCGTGAAAACGTCATTAGTAAAAACGTGCAATAAACCTAATTCCTGCACCTTGCTTTTCGCAGCTCTCAGCGGACGCCAAGAAACCGCATCTACAACATTCCGGCCATCGCCGCTCAGTACTAGTTGTTGGTTCCATCTCGACGAAGGCAACAAGGGAACACTGCAATTCCCAATTGTGTCAGAAACAGCTGCAATAGAAGGTCTAGAGCCAGCGACGGGAGCAGGAGCTCTAGCGGAAGGCATTCCTGTCCACAAAATCCCTGGACAGATACAGTACAACGACAGAAGGGAAGAGCTTGCCTCTATACAACAAGACCCATCGGCCGTGCGCGAAGTCATCGTGGCTAAGTTTCTGGACGTACATGGAAGGGCTTCAGCTGAAATGGTACGTCTCCGCACCACGATATCACGGTACATGAAAATCCTCGTAAGAGGCATCAGCCGAAGGCACTGATAAGCAACGGAGAATGAATATGCGAGGCTAGGCTCTTTCATTTGCGTTGCGGATTATATAACAGATGGCTACCCTACTTATTCTCATCCACTCCAAAGTAGAGTCTTTCTGGAGCCACAGCCCATCAGTCTTCATGCAGAACATCACTCCGAAAATGTTTTTCGATGCACTTCAAGCTCTTTCAGCCACTGCCAAAACAAGGCCGGCTACAAGCGTGATGCTGGAAGGTCGTCTGTACACCTTCCCACTGAATTTTTCAACTGTGAAGACCATCCTATTGGGTGCCATGAACAGATTGATCGTACGCATGCACAGTCTTGACTCTAAAGACGTGGTATCTGTTTTTATGATGACTGCGGCCTATTTGGCATACCAAAAGATCCAGAAGCACCGTACTGGCAAAACGTTGGTTATGAATCAATTTCAAAGGGATGTCCTGCACCTGGCACTGGCCCAAAGACGCGGAGCGCTGCTCACGGAGGCACCTCACTGCGCATGGCTAGAAGAGGAGGGTTTGAACATAGACAAGTTCATTGTGATGTGTTCAACCCTTCGCTTCTTCAAAGTTGGCAGTGTCGATAATATTGAAGAGTCTGATAAGGTTAGTCAGATGTGCTCAATTTGTAGCCGCGAGACCTGAAATAAGTCAGGCATCCGTGCCATTGTTTTTTTTCCTGCATTCGCTTTCCATCTGGGTGCTCTGGATTGTGCACAGGGTGCTGTACGTAACTACATCAAAGCGTTCGTCAATATTCTGGACGGCGTACGAGGTTCGACAAGCTGGATGGACTTTCTCAACGTTCGGGCATTTGCGGCTGAGGCCGATTTGTTCGCCAAAACTGCTGCAAAGTATTCATACGATAAATTGCTGCAGGAGTTGCGTGTAGAATATGCAGGAGCAGAAAAGGGAGAAGGTCTTTCCAAATTGTACACTGAAATTCACCCGGCCTTGGGTGGGCCTAAGCGGTACAGCAAAGACCGTCGGGACCTCGCGACAGCATTGCGCAGCTATGCTGAAAACATTAAAAAGCTGCCCGAAAGCCTCCGAAAATCTATGAAAACTTTCGTTGATTCCTGCTACGGAAGGTTCAGGTGGCTTGTCGGGGCAAAGCAGTTTGCCCTCTTCAAAAAACTGTAAGTTGAGGCTTCAACGTTTATCCTGCCATGCTGCTGAAATAACCGAGCAAGCCGTTTTTAAGTATGCGCTGACTTATGAAGGCATTTCTGTGCGTATGTTTTCTACTGTGCTGCAGCCGACCGAACGTCTTGCATGGCACCACATTTTTTGCCGCAGTACAGGGAGCTGAAGGACAAGCATTCCCCAACCCAGAGTTGCGTCGCGGACTCCTCATCGAAGCTCTAGACCTTAACGAATATGCTCGGCTACAGTTAGCCCTTGAGGAGCTAGCGATGATACTTTCCGACAGTCATTCCATGCAGAACGTCGTAGCTGAACTTCGTTCTGTCCCTGTTCAGACAATCGAAGCGAGAGGTAATTAAGAATTCAAGATATGAATATTTTGAGGACGCTGATCCGTTGAGCTCTTCTCATGCAGCTGCGTCGCATGTACGTGTGTGTGTGCATTATTGCAGAGGAGTATAAAAAACTTAAATCGCGGATAGAAGCTCTCCCAGTGGAAACCGTAGAAGCAGCTGCCGGATGGTCCCTCCGGTACTTGAGCGAGGGAAAAGGAGGCATGGAGCTTGCTGTTGCCATGTTGTCTCTTAAGAGTCCAGAGGCACGGCAGCTTAGCAATGCTCTCCAACTATCGTTTGCAAGCGTCGAAGTCCTCGCCTTCCTCAACGGTGCCCTCAGCGTTGCCCAAGTAGTAGAATTCCTCGAGAGAGCAACCCCGGAGGACTTAGCCCATCTTCGGATCTGTAAGGACCAAGTACCGCCATCGCTGCTGCTCAATAGAGACTTTTGGGCAAATGCAACAGTTCACTTTAGTGCGCGAATGCTATGCATGGTATATCTTTGATGTTGCGGCTTCAGCACTTGGCGCTTTTAAGGCTTCTGCTCAAACTGAGCCCCGAAGCACTGCAATGAGTTTGAAAACGAAGTATTCCGTCGTGCAAAGCATTTCAAATACTTTGGAATCTCTTGAGCTTCTTCAACCTCAGGTTGGTCAAGCAAGCCGCAAATGTAGCTACCAGATTCTCCAGCATGCTCCTTGGCGGTAAAACGCGTTACTGGTCTTGATTAGCTTTTCCCCCTATATATTCCCTTTCTATGTGATTGCTCAGTTGGAGGGACGTACTATGCTTGAAATGTGTAGTGGACTCCTAAGAGAGTCACCCCAGGCGCTTTTCCGTGGTTCACTAGTTTCGGCAAGCATGGAAGATATCGTTGTCATGTGCTATATCTTATCTGAACTCGTCAGTTTTCAGCAAGTTAAAGAAGATGAGATAACAGCCGGTGATCTTGTTGAGCGTACACGTGTTGACGGGAAACCTGTAATGACATATCTGAAGGATCTCATAAACACCAGCATCAAACCCGAAACCCGGTTGATAACTGCCAATATTGTGTCTCCGTTTCTTCGCGGTTTGCTTATTGCATTCCTGGGTCAAGAAGTAGGCCACCTCGCAGCCGCTCAATTCGCAGCCGTGGATCTGACTACTGGCATCTTGACCTTCGTCATAACTAGTTCCATTGATTTTTCTAGTGCCGATCCAGTTAATCCCTTGAAGCCGGCAGACGTTCTTAGGAAAGTCGCCCGCCTTGCTCTTGGGGCTGAGACTCCCACTGAAGGGGGAGCTCCCAAAATCGTCGCCGCCACAGTCTCTTGTACGTCAAATCATCCATTGCAGGGCGTTGACAGTGCCTGATTAGCACATTTGTACAGTGCAGTATAGTGGGTGAATACGATTGGATGCATTTCAGCTGGGGTCCTTCCGTATGTTTTGATAACCGCTGCTCTGGCTGCTCGATTCCCTTGCCTCAGATCCACAGTGTCTCGGCGACTGGTACGCGTTGGCTGATTTTGCAAAGCTCGAAGAGCTCACAATGAATCCTGCATCATTGACGGGAGAAGCGCTGGCCAATGCTAGCGCGTCTAACCGTTTTGTCGATATTACTGACTTCTTCTTCAGTTTGCGCCAGTCGTCACCAGTACAACCACAAGTAATGGTTGCAAAAGCTCGAGAGATTTTGATGAGCAATGAGAAGCTGCCACTGCTTGAGAGAGTTGGACTAGGCGTTTTCATAACAGGCCTTCTTAAACTTGCAGAGCAAGCAAAGACAGACTGCTTACAGGAAGCAATGAAAGATATTGCAGGCTATTTACCTCTCACACTTCAGGAACAGCATTTATACAAAAGTGACTGTTTCGTGAAGAAATTTTCGGATGGAGCGGCGGGACCAGAAGCAGCAAAAAACATAACAAATGAACAACTAAGCGAAGCCTTTGATGCGATCGAAACAGGTAAAGAAAAACGCGGTAGCGCATAGTGTTCCTCTTTGCTGCTGCTGGCGCCGTAGCATTGACTTCACAGCATGATCTATGTATTGCTGAACAAAAACATGTGATGCTGGTGTTCTGCGTACAGCCTACGCTACAAAGGCGAGCGAGCTTTTCAACTTGATTTTGAGCGAGGCGGACAAGTTGCCACGAGCACTTGACAGAGGTTTTGAATTCCTTTTGCATGCACCGGTGCTGCCATTTGGAAGACGGGTAGCTGAAGAAGTCATTTCAGCCATTGCCCAACGCAGTAGTTGGGATACCCTCAGCGATCGATTGCTGTTGTTGAAGGAAGTAAGGTGGTCGTTACCAGACAAGACTCCACTTCGCAAGCGAGTGCTGGATCAAGAAACCCATCCTAAGTTCTTCAACATAATACAAATTGCTGTTGATATCCTGGAATTTATGAGAACTGGTGAGGAATTAGCTGTAAATGCCAATAAGCACACGATCAGCACCCACTGCCCCACAAGTAAAATCATTACCACGACGTTTATGGGTTGTGATACTCCTGCCTTTTCAGGACTCTTCGAGAGGCGACGCATCCCTAAACTATTGCTCCTTAAGCGTATTGCTGCTGCTGCAAAGATGATTGTGAAGAGGCTGCGGCCAACTTCCAAAGGACAAGACAGAGCAATCCGACAGTTAGCGGCTCAGAAACTCCGTGAGGAGCTTAGTGGTCTTGTGCCGTCTCCAGAGGCTGGCGGTGGCCCTATTGCCCCTGCCGAAGAAGAAAGCGGTGCCTCTGAACCCCTTATACCGGCTGAATAAAGAAGCGCGTATAACTACCGTGGCGTTCCTCTTCTACCGCATCTAATTTCTGGCACTCCGTGCGTGCGTAGCTTGGTGAAAGTGTTTAGTTGTCAGTGTTAATTTGTTTAATCACGTGAATTTAAATTAAATAGAATAAGAATGGTTAATGTGTAATATATAGAATTTTTTGCGGACCAGCGACAGTGAAGAAACTGGATCGTGCGTGCTGCTAGAGCAAACTACTGCGTGGAGCATTGTAGTGCATTGCAACAAATCGTTTTTTACAACTCCTCGCGGCAGCCACTCACACATATGGCCTGTGATCAGTAGAGTAGGCCTGCTGCCTCCCGGGGTCGATGAAGGACCCGCAAGGAGCCATCCGACTGGAAAAACCTGGTTTATACAGACCTCTGTATTTTACATTTCATGCACATAAAATTGTAATCGCTACAAGGTTGTAAAAACAGGTAAAAACTGCGAGTTACCACCCCACAGGTCGCCCTTGCCAGTGTTATTGAAGATTACATTCAGAAACGATTAAGCTTGATGCACTGTATCAGCTCCACGTATACTGCACTCCTGTGACTTGCGGGCCATACGGGCGGGCGTACGTGAAGTTAAGGGTGAAGCATTACGTAGAAGAAAGGCCGAGCAAGCGCGGCAAAGAGTCACTTTGCCTGTTCCAGTCTGGGTAATGCAATGCATCCATTCAACTTCGGTTAGGCCTCCATATAAAGATCTGCACAGACACCATTCAACCCGCCCCCAAGCGTGGATGAGTTCGTAGTTTGACGACAGAGCCTTTTCTCTACAATAGAAAGATACACATCATGCGCCCTCCAATCATTCATTCTCTGCCCTTGAAAATCATGCTAACGGAGACAGTGCAGAGGGATTCCTACAGAGCGCCTACTGAAGTTCTTGTGGGAAGGGGGAATATGCCACCGTACTCGCGGGCAGGCTAAGTACAGGCATGCCTGCCGAACGCATGGGAGTAGCAGGAAAAGATGGGTCAACACTACACGAAATGTTCATGTATGGGAAGAGCATCGTTGTAGCCAGAAAATAGGCCCCACAGCAGGAGGGAGCGGCTGCCGATTATTATGATTATGATATATGCATGATTATTCACCTTCTTGGTTCAACTGCTGCACTCCGTGGTAAAGAACTGGAAATACGAATCGTTTACCTATAATCCAGGAACGATGTGATTCGATTTTGCAGTTGAGCACGAGACTATCCAAACAATGGCGCTACAATTCAGATCCAAAACACAATCGGACCGAACAATCCTGCCATGGCTTTAACCTGAAATCGCACGGCTGCTTGCCCGAACGTTAAGACTTGCAGGTAAGTTATGGGCAAGTAGTCGCGCAGGCTCCATGTACGACAAATGCTGGGCGGGAGAGGCTCCGTAAAACCCTGTACACGTCTGAGTATACCATCTGCCCAAACCGACATAACCCCCCTAACTATTCACCGACAAAACGAAACATCATTCATATCATTCCCCCAGAGGAGACCGCTGCCACTGACGGTGCTAACGTTGTCATTTAAGCAGCTATGCTGAGCAGATTAGCCGTGCCCATCGTTACATCTGCGAATATCCTACCTATCACCATCGCTACCATTATGTTAGGCCCATTTTCAGAAGCTCCCTAGCCTCTGGAAACGACAACTGATTCATAACTGCATCATTTGAAAACGGGAAGGCTCCCTAACTCACGCGTGTGGCACAGGAGCAGCCAGCGTGGAGGCGAGAAGTATTTCTAGCGACTGGAACATCAACAAGGCACTCAAAAGCACAATTTAAGGCAGCAGAACTGAGCCGCTTCGTCTTGCTACGCTGGTAGAAGGCCGCACTCACGTGCCTCCGCGCGAAACGCACACGTGGTACATTCTGCTTATATTGAGAAAGTGAGGACACCTCTGCGTCCCCAACACTTCTTATTTTCATAATTTTCTTTGCATTGCTCATCTGAGCCTCATGGTAGCATTTTACTGCCATGGGTGTGGGCCGGGCACACCGCAGCCTTCTAAGGCATCAGCGAGCAGTGGAACGCTGGCAATGGGGAGGCACGTGAGGCAGAGACACGCTCTTGCATGATCAAAGAGAGCAAATTTGAGCTAAACAGAAATAGAGTAACGCTCTCAAGAAAGGGAGGGGCGGTGCGTGAGGAGCCGCCAGTAGTACGCAAGAAGGCGGTAGCCGTGGAGGCGGCTGTACGTGTCCTTCAGCAGCAGCCGCAGGAGTAACAACTGGAAGCAGCCAGAGCTGACACCTGCTGTGCGCTAGGGCAAGCAGAGTTTCGGTTCTAATAAACACTTTGTCTATTATTTGGCTCCTGCGTGTCTGCTGAACGCTCCCTCCGCCCTTTGCCTCACGTGGGGCGCGCCTCAACACCGACTTCACCGCTTCGGCAGTATCTCCCCTTGTTTGCAACAACAGCTGCAGCAGAAGGCCGAGGGCAATTCCAGCAGAAGCAGCTCAAACACCTCAACCGCTCCACAACAACGCCGTCGCCCCGCCCTCCC
>HG710997.1:43519-56418 GCA_000499725.1 Eimeria brunetti
GCGACTGTGGCTGCGATGCGTAAGCGGGTTTCAGGGGTATGCAGGAACGTAGCCACCAAAGGGGTTCATGATGCATTGCATGCAGTGCATTTTGTCTGTAGTGGCTGTGGGCGGTGGGTTCAGGTCGATGGAGACGTGATGATGAGTTCATACGTCCGCAGCGAATCGTCGCCCAGCGTGTCTTGGAAAGTTGGCAGCTTTCAGGCTTTTGTGGAGGCCAAGGTGGGTTTTACTTTGGTTTGTGCCCTTGTTAGCGTGCCTGTAGATTTTAAGGAGGAAAGACTAGACGAATTTGTGGGTGTGTATACATATCTACACATATGCATGTATATTTATATGTATATGAAGCATAGTACATGTTATGTTTGATTATAATGTACTTAATGCAGTGTTAGGTGCATTTAGTACGTACTTTTAATGCACCAACGCCAACATCAATTCCTGGTTGGTAGAATAGTAGTGTAACTTCGGGATAGAGGTTGCAGTGAGAAGGTTTAAGCGACTGCTCGACTGTTAACCAGAAATACAATTCTGTAAATATATGTCTGCTATGTCTGCCGTCTACACAGGAATGTGTCGGAAACTTTGACGCTCGGCTTTTCTCTGTTGGTGACGTGCACCGTATTGCGATATTTGACTTGCGTGTCATGAACCTGGACCGGAACGACAGCAACATTCTGGTGGCTCCTGTGGTGGGGTATCAGAAGGAGTCGTCTGCTGGCAGCAGTTCTCGTAGCTTACGCGCCTCAGGTGGGGTTGTGAAACAGATCCAGAGCAAGTTGCTGCGCAGCGTCTCAGCTGTGGGTTCTTGCGGGACACAACTCTGCGTTGCTGACAAGGCAGCTGTGGCAGGTGCGGAAACAGCCGCCTCGGCAGCGTCAGGGGTATTGACGCCTGACGGAAAACCAACGAAGTGAGTGCCGAGGTTTCTATACCGACCATCCGAAACCCTGCGCAAGTAGTAGCCACAGAAGACACTTAGAGTTATTTACCGTGAGATGTTGCTTCAGGTGGTCCAACCGCAGGTTTCGCCTAATACCCATTGACCACGGGATGATCTTGACGGACGTTCTCGACGTTGCAACCTTAGACCTTGTTTGGTTCGACTGGCCGCAGAGCAAAGTGAGGCTTTACATGTTATTGCAGCCCTTTGCTAGCTCCTGTGTTGGGGCTGGGGACCCGCTGTTGATTAGCGATTTGGACTATGTGTATGTAGTCCTGTAGGGGGGGTAACCTTCACACGGAAAATACTCTTGGCCGGTGGAGTGGCTGAGGGCGACTCGGTATTTGGGCCGTGGCAGCGGGTGCTGTGCATGCCTTCAGGAGCCATACAGTGAAAGCGAACTGCGTCTTATATACTCCTTCGACGTGGATAAGGACTTGGAGCGCCTGTCACGTCGGGTTGCCTTGAGGGACAATTGTCTGAGAACCCTTCGGCTGGCCACAAAGCTCTTGCAAATCTGCGCCCGCCACCACTTGACAGTTCGGGAGACGGCGACGATTGCAGTGCGCGACGACTTCGACATACCCTCCCCTTTGGAGCACCTGGTGAGCTTTTCTCCACCATGAAAGGCCTTGTACTGCCGTTGCTGCTGCCTCTGTTGCTGCTGCTTAGCGCGTAGTGGGGGAATACTTATCCTTTGGGGCCTTCACTAGATCTACCTGTCCGTTCCTCTCATGGCAGGTGCTAGCCAGTGTGTTGGTAGTATTGAAAAAATTGGCAGGGGGCGATGGGAGTTTCGTCTGTGCAAACGTGCTTTGGGGCTTCGCAGATCCGACGCAGCCTGGAAATTTCTTATCTAGCCTTGGATTCAACGTCGCTGATGAGCACCAACAGGCTTGGTTTCGGGATAATGGATCTCGCCGAGTTGCAGGGAGACCCCGGGAAACAGCAGGGGTTGCGGCGCTCGTCATTTGAGGCGAAGCTGAAGAAAGCCTTCAGGAAGAAGAAGAAGGGTGCAGAAGAGGGACCGGTGGAGGAGACAGTTGTTGACGCAAATGGAGTTTGTAGCCGCTGCGGTGGCCTCGTCGTTGCAGCTGGAGCTGCCGCTGAAGCCCGCCGTGGCAGCACTTCCGTCAGTTGCACAGTTCCATCAACAGTTGACGCGGACGGGGAAGTAGACAGTGAAGAGCTCGAGGAGAGACCACTGGCCAGGTCGTGCACGACCATTGAGGCATGGAGCGACGCGCGCTCCCCAGTAGGGGCACATGCTGAGGCGGACGTTTGTGGCGAGCCAAGAGGATGTCGCAATACAGCTGCTGCAGCTCTAGCCCAAACAACAGCTCAACCAGCCTCCGGGAGGATCCCTGCAGCCGGAACCGTTGGGGAGGGGGTGCCGTCTGGGGCTGCAGGGATAAATGCAGACTGTGCGCGACAAACAGCCGGCAGGATCTCCCCCTGCAGATGCGGGGAGAGAACGGGACGTCGCAGCAGCAGCAGCATCGGCGATTCGGTGGACAGCAGCAGCGACAGCGACTTTAGCAGCAACAGTCTGAGCACAAGCAGCAACGACGGGAGTCATAGCAGCTGGACGAGCAGCCACAGTGACGAGGACAGCTGCGATTCGGCCTCAGAAGTGGAGGCCCGGCTGGCCCCCCCGAGCTTCGGCAGTTTTCAAGCACCGGGGGCCGCTGGAGGGCCCCTGAGGCACCTCCCTAGTGCTGCATTGTTCCGCTACCCTTCGGGGGAACCGCGCCCCCCAGGACGCCACAAGCACAGAACGTCCCGCAGCCGACGCCGCAAGGCAGAGACAGAAGCTGAGACAAAGACAGATGATGCAGCGACCCATGTCCCCTCGCCACCTCGCAATGAACCAGCTGTATTTGGCAATAGACACACGAAGGGCACCGTCAGGCGGTACGCTGGTGTTCCCTTGTTCTTGTTGAATAGCTGTCATAGAGGAAGATGGTTGCTTGGGCCAACACTCGCCAGTTGCAGTACCTCCCATGACGCTTGAACATGACTGTTTATCTGTTGCGCGTTCGTTATTTACTGTGCCGCTACATGTACTATCGATATAATGCGTGTCTGCCCAAATTCATGCATCTTCATACCCTTCGGCATTTGTTTGTCCATTACGGTCTCTATGCAGGCTCAACGGGACAGCGCGAGGCACTGGATGCCGCCCAAAGAAACAACCATCTGCGACAACGAGCACGTGGAGCCTGACGGACTCAAGCGGCCGCGTTATTTTGCTCGACTGGCGCGATGGCCGCCTGGAAAAGTGAGGCTTGTTGTGTGCATATTTAAAAAGCGAATGGGGCTTGGGTTTTTGCGGATATATAGTGAGGGGGCATGTTCAGGTTCCCTGGATACTCCACAACTTTGCAGAAATGCTGCAAGGTTCCTGTGGCTGTTCCCTTTCAAGTTTGAGCGTCCATTTGTCCTTTTATTCTTCGACGTATTTTCTTGTTGGAAACATCGATGTTAAATATTGAGGAGTGGATCAACTGCTGCGTTTTATTTGGAAGGCTCTGTGTGTTCTGCATTCTGCTTGAGCAGGCTTTTTTTCGAAGTCTACGAATCTCTACTAAGACAGCACATCCTGCATAACCATCCTCAGTGGTACACGTACCCGTACAACGGAGAGGCAATTGAACGTAGCGAACGTCGACAGCAGACGTTCCGTCGGGAGGGAAGCGCTACCTTTGTCACACCCACACCCCTTGTTGTTGCACCTACAGGGCAAGGGAACCCGCAGCGACTTCATGCAACGAATACACATCGCAGGCTTAGTTCGGAGGCAAGTGATGATGCCACGGGCACTGCCACCGGCCCCAAATCGACGCACAAACACATTAAAGCTGTGCAGCAGCCACAGCCACAGTCAACATGGCAGCAGGAGGACAGGGCGCCAGCAGCTTCTCGCCAAACACGCTTCAATATTTCACCAGATGCCTAAGTACGATCACTTGCCAGCCGTTTCAGAGACGAAGGAAAGTATCGATTCTTCTCTCGCTCACGGCCAGCCCAGTCCGACTTGCTCCTTTTGGGCTAGGCTGTTTGTCATTGAGGTTCTGCGTATGACACAGCACAGCAAAGCAAAGCAACGCGCCCATCGCGGAGTTCAGGGCAATCGACGATTTTGCAGAACGCGGCCTTTTCTCTCGTGGTGTCGACTGTTTCCTGTTATCTCGTGCACACGCAGGTGTGCCGCTTCTGTTGCCTGTTGCGTGTTGCGAGGCAGAACGTATGGGAGGGCAGATGATGGGAGAGTAAAGGGGACAGTTACTTTTCACAATTACTTTTGGTGTGGCAGCGAGGTCGACACCGGCAGGTGCGCAGAGCAAAGCTGGCTCGACTTTCGCTTTCGCGGTGGTTGCTGTCAAAGAGTCAGGGAACACGGCAGGCTATCCGGACAACTGCCTGGCGGCCTGCATGGATACAGGCCCCTCTCCCCGTTATGATTCTTACGCGCTTTGCGGCGAAGTGGCAAGAGGGGGTACATTACACACATACATGCCTCTCCTCCAGTGCAGGCGACGCATGGCCGTGTATAGGTCATAGCAGGGAGCTACGCGGCTGGCGTTCGCCAGCAAGGCAAACGGTTTTTTCGAACTCGTACATTGGCTGCCTTTCTGCCAGCTGCTTGAAGTATACTTTGTTTGTAAATAGCATGTGCATGCGAGGCGCTGCACATACGTATATGTAATATGTATGTGCACAGTTTCTTCTGTATATCTATTATCCGTTCTGTATGCCAATATATACTTTCTTAGATCTACGCATGAGACTACACCTGGGACTATTTCGCTGGTTTAAGGTGCGAAGTTGGGCTAAAGTTGAGGCGCTGCACCGCTAAGTGGCAGCTGCTTGCATGCATTGTCTATTAAGCATTCGCGCGTCTCACAGCAAGGGCTCTGTTTTCAAGACAGGAACGGCGCTAATTAGGACTGCTGTTTGTAGTCGAGCACAATCTATTCTTGCAAAAGGAAACAAAGAATCAACCTGGCAACGTGTCTAGTGCACCAAACGATAAATCTTCAACGTGTCTAGTGCACCAAACGGTAAATATTCATCTCTAATTCAAGATCAGCAGTATACGAACCTGTGTTCGGTGCAGTTGGGGGCGGTGGGGGGGATGATGACTTTCTTGGCCTTTACACCTTTACTTGCACATTTATTTGCGAGCTGGCAGGGGTCACTGTAGCATTGATTTCGCTTAAGGGAGATAGAAGTAGGGTCAGGAGAGACGAAATACCGAAGTACACGCAAGACACATTAACAAAAGAAAGCAACCAACACTAGGAGGCAACCACAGACTGTGCACAGGACAGCGTTGAAACGCAACAAACTGCTGCATAATACCAAAATGAAATGCAACCAGAAATATAGCACTAAAACCAAATCGCAAACAATTCAAGATAACACGCTTACGCAGATTATGCTCACACGGTGATCATGTGTCCAGTCAATCTTCCTGCGTAGGCCACATTTAGGCGGTGAATGCATGCAGATCAACTAGATTCAGAATTACAAATACAAGAGTTATTAAAAAGACAACTATGACTGTGAGAGAGTTATTATTGACTCTGCTGACGCAGATATTGGTGGTGAGCCGAGGAACAGCAACCCCACCGCCAGGCAACACAGCCAAGCCGGTGTTTCATGCGCCGGTAGCAGGCCCTCGAATAATTGCATATTGTTTAAATAGAACCAGATTCATCAACTTTTTGACACCAACTCCTTTACAATCATGTTCTAGACGCTGCGCCTCTCCCCTACAGCGGCGGCAGCAGCTCCTGACCAGCTCACAGCGTATCTTAGAACCGTTAAGATTTTTCTGCTCCTATCCAAGAAAAATGGAGATGTCAACGGCTGATCTGGCAAGTATTCCTCACAAGAAAGTTGTACCGAAATAGTGCAGCGCTGGGCTCGGCCTGGGCAGCCTTCGAACCACCAGACAGCACTCTTACCAGACACCACTGATTTCGGGGGTTCCTAAGCACATAGAAGCTGTGAAATAAACGACTGTGTTCAATTGGACGTGTGTAGGGAGCTTAGAGCCACTGGGGCCGAGTGTTTGCATGCTAGTGTGCCACCATAGGGCGGATGCTGTGCAGATGGAGAAAGAAACACAGCAGCTGATTGCAGTTGTTGTAGGTGGTGTTTGCAGCCTCTGAAGGAAGCAGACCCTGAGCTGTACGCCCTCATTGCGAAGGAGAAGGAGCGGCAGCTGGACTGCATTGAGCTTATTGCTTCTGAAGTAGGTCATCCCTGTTGCTGACCCTGCCCCTGAGAGGTACCGGACCACTGGCTCTCTTCTGGCCTGCCGAGGAAACAAAAGGAGCCCACTCTGCCTTCTTCCCTTGTGGCCTGGTGCATGCAGAACTTCGTGAGCACAGCGGTGCAGGAGTGCCTCGGCAGCTGCCTCACCAACAAGTACTCTGAGGGCCTGGTGGGCGCCCGCTACTATGGGGGCATGGAGTTTGTAGACCAAGTGGAAACCCTTTGCATACAGCGGGCTAAAGAGGCATTTCGACTGGACCCAGAAGAATGGCATGTAAACGTGCAGCCCCTCTCCGGGAGCCCTGCGAACTTCGCCGTATTCATGGCCCTTCTACAACCCCATGACAGGTTCATGGGTCTGGGCCTTAATGACGGTAAAGCTTGTGCATGCGCATGCAGTGCAGCAGCAGCTGCTTTCCTGTTAAATAAACTCCAGGGCTTCGAAGCATCCCGCCAGGGCCCTGCGGGCCTCCAGCAGGTGCTCCCGCTGCCGAGTGCTCCATTGCTGCTGCTGCTGCTGTTGCTGCTGCTGCTGCTGCTGTTGCGCCGTGGGCACAGGGGGTCATCTGACGCACGGGGCTTACACCCCGTCTCGCCGCATCAGCGCAACCTCCCTCTTCTTCGAGTCGCTTCCTTACGGCCTGGATCCCAAGACTGGGCTGATAGACTACGAGGAGTTGGAGCGGCTAGCGACCCTCTTCAGGCCCAAGCTGATCATATGTGGCCATTCAGCTTACCCCCGGTGCGCCGAAGGGGTTGCCGTCTAAAACTTTAAACTGCATTTCTTAGTTTCTGTTTCTCTCTTCACTTGCATCTTTAGGCGCCTGTGCCCAAGGTTCAATATGCTTTAAGGGGCATTCTTAAGTTCAAACTCCCAGCTTTCTTTGCCCATATTCTGCTCTCTGTTTCTTCATTTTCCTGGTTATGTTATATGCACTGCACTTCAGACATGTGCATGAATGCATACATTATATATATACACAATATTCATGTATATAATATATATATATGTATATGTGTCTGTTTTCAGGCTGTTGGACTACAAACGGTTCCGCGCGATTGCCGATAAAGTCGGCGCTTTCCTCTGGTGCGACATGGCCCACTTCAGCGGCTTCGTCGCCGCAGGAATTTTTGAATCGCCGTTTGACTACTGCGAAGTCGTCACCACCACGACCCACAAAACCCTCAGGTGTATAGACACCTCCCCGAAGGATAGTATCCCACCCTTGCCGGGCTGTCTACTCCTCATATTATGTTCACTCTACTTGGCGTATTGCTTCTAAATCACGAATTAACCCCTGTGCTTGTGTGCAAGCATGGCAGTGCGTGTATCTATAAACCACGAACCCCCCCGTTTCTCCCATATGCATGTGCGTATGCATAACTGTAGATGCATGCAGATGTAGATATACACTTCTTTCGAACTTTTTGACTGAAGTGGAGGTAGTGGGTGCTTCCTGTCTGCACTTCACTGTGCGCGTCAGTTCGTGTTCATGTTCCATAATGCTCCCTCTATGCACTGGCCAGCTTGCAGAAGTCCAAGTTTTCTGGGTTGTGCCTAGCGGGGCCGTCGCCTACCCATGTGTTTATTAGCCCTTGGCTGCATGCATGCATGCGCTGCCTACAGGGGGCCCCGCAGCGGCCTCATCTTCATCAACACCAAACGGGTACCCAACGGGGCCTCCAAAGTCGACGCAGCGGTTTTCCCGGGCCTCCAGGGGGGCCCCCACGAGAACCACATTGCTGCAGTTGCTCACCAACTCAAACAGGCAAGCAGGCGTAGCATCAACTCAGAAGCATGGATATGAAATAAATACATGTTCTTCTGTGCATCGCATGCACGAAGGCACAGGAGCCCTTCACCCCAACAGATGCACCCAAACTGCCGAATTGCATGCAAACACGCGCATGCAAGAGATACACTCGCATGCATGCGGGTGTATGCATTTATTCGGGCGGTGGCTAACAGTTCAAACACATTAAGTGCTAGGGATGTGAGCGGCGTGTGTTGCATCTTATATACATGTATACTATATATATATCGTGTAGCCATTTTTTTGGTGTTTGTTTTGGGGTGGTTTCTCTGCAGACTTGCACCCCGGAGTGGAAAGTATACTCGCAGCAGGTGCTAGATAACTGCAAGTTGCTGGCAGCAGAGCTGCAGCGCCACGGCCTGCAGCTCGTCACCGGCGGCACCGACAACCACCTGCTGCTGCTGGACCTGAAGCCGCAGGGGCTGACAGGTGTGTCTGTTCTGCAAATGCATGCGTTTGTGGTGGGGAAGGCTGATTGTATCTGCATGCGTCTGGTTGTTGACTGAGAGATACTGCATGATCTGCATTATTAGTTCCTTCATAACCTTCCGCCTCGTCCGTTAGAGGCTCTTGAACCCACAGACGAGTTAGCTCCCTCATCGTGAACGGCGTTTCCTTCATTGGTGCACAAATGCAAACCCAGAGGCCGATGTGCATTTAAATAAAAACAGTACACTTGCATAGGCGTGGGGCTGGGATAGAGGCTGGTGTGTGTCAGGGGGGAAGCTGCAGTTGGTCTGCGATGCTGTGAACATCACGCTGAACAAGAATTCCATTTCGGGCGATTCGCCCGGTATACCCACAGGTGCGGAAGCAGCAGAATCGGGCATAAGGAGAATGCCCATTTGCTGCTGCTAGCCGCTGGGTTTGAAGGCCGATGCTTATATATATATAGGGTGCCGTAGAAATAACAGTAACGTATGCCGCCAATCCACCCACTGATACTGACAAAAAGGCATTTAAATGTACACGATTGCTAGTTTTTCACCAACAATGTATTCCTATTCACTAAGAATAGGATTTATTTTTATATTTTTGTTTAAGCAATGGGGTGGGGTTGCAGGCGTGCGCGTCGGGACCCCCGCCATGACCACTCGCGGCTTCGGCGCTGATGAATTCAAACAGGTTGCAAGTTTCATAAAGGAGGCGATTGACATTTGCTGCGAAATACAAGGTCAGATAGACATCCCCACAGAAAAATGCATATTCTAGGCTCCCTACGTAACCCATGCATGCAGCTAGAAACAAAATGGGGGTGCCCTGCATGCATCCCACCGTCTTTTGCTGAAAATGAAACAAATAGCAGACGAACTGCAGAAGCAGTTGCTAGGGGTTGGCTTTCTGCAGCCCCATGACGAGAAGGGTCAAATGCATGCATCTGCACCCCCCATATACACATTTTATTTATTTTTTCTGTTATCTCCTGTGTCCATGCAGAGCAGTCGGGTAAGAAACTTGCCGACTTCAAGAAACACGTCACCCCCACCCACCCCCGCATAGCCGACCTACGGGAGCGGGTGAAGGCATTAGCACGGCGCTTCCCGATGCCGGGGCGGGCAGACCTATGAGGATCGAAGTTGCATGCATTGCAGAGGGAAAAAAAGGAGGGAAAAGGCAAAGATAGTGTTCGTTTCTCTTGAGAACAAATAAGGGGCAGTTGCAGTTGGTGTTGAGGGCCGGCGCCGATGGTGCAGTCTGCTAGGGCGCTTCTGCAATTGTTCTCAATTCTTTTGCAGTGAGTCAGAAATGCCGTGTCACGGCAGGTACGATATCTGCTGTGAGGCTGCTGCTGACTGGGAGCTACGCTGCTGGGGGTTTAATCAACCTTCGCTGCTGCTGCTCAAGCCTAGGGCTTGCTGCAGCATGCAATAGCACCCTTCTTCTGCAGCCGAGGCGGCGTCAGCAGAATTTGCATGCAGGGGTTATCTCTTCATTTCAAGTCCGCAGACATTCTTCTATCTGCTGCATGCACCTCCTCTTGCGGGCGCCAAGGGGTTAGTGCATTTCCATCGGTTGTTGCATTTGTTTCTTTTGAACCCCTAATGAACAGATATGGTTAGTGCATTTGTATGGGCTGTTGCATTTGTTTCTTTTGAACACAGAAAGGACAGATACTTACTTGCGCGCATGCAATGAGTGCTTGCATGCAGCAGCGTATGCTGCCTCAATTTTCTTTGCCCTTTAGGCCCTATGAGGAGGCCCCCCAGCGCCTCAACTCTTACTCATTTCATGTCCTAATATGCGTCAGACCCATTTTATATACTGAGAACATAACCACTGGTCCCTATATCATATTCATTATTATATTCAAGCATGAAGCATCTCTGCTGCAAAAGTGCATAAACTATGAGAGCCTCCTGTCTTAGTAGTGGATTTAGACAGTACCCTTAGTTAAGGCAGGCGTTGCTATAGTTAAGGCAGCCGTTGCTATAGATAGATATATAATATATATATAATATTTTTTATAGTTATATATCATTTTTAGTTGCTAACGCATCCTTTAGAAAGTATTGGCACTGAGATGCTGCAGCGCTGTTATATTACATGAGATGAAGGGTTTTTTCTTATTTTCGTTCCCTCCTTAGGAACAGGTTTGGGTTTTTATTGTTTTCTGCATGCGCAATCTATTAGTCTAGTTAGTTGCCTCCCACTGAATTTGACGACTGGATGCAGCAATGCATTAACAGGGGCTAGTTAACTGGGGTATAATTTAGCTGTTTTCAGGTTTTGTTTGCTGAGGATCATGTTCTTATGCTTCTGCGTGAAAGCCCCCTCAGATCAGCACTGTATTTTTTGTGTGTTTGTCTGCTGCTGAAGTTCAATTGTTTTCAGTTTCTATTAAGCCTTCGGTGGGTTTGAGTCTATACCCTCCGGTAGAAGTTGGAACAACTACCCTTTAATACTAGACAAATGCACCTATCCATAGGTCCCTTAGGCGATAGGTTTGCATGTGACCCCCTGAAAATTGGTGTGGGCCTGTGTGTAAATGAATTAGCTGCTTCTCAGTTCATAATTCATTGAAGTTGTAGGCAATGGTAAACAGGCTTGGTGTCGATTGTATGGACGCGCAAGCACCATAGACCACTGGGCTTTGAAGGGGAAACAGAGGCGATACATTTCTTGCTTAGGTCGAAAACTTATTGCATTTGCAAAATATATAAAATAATATAATATTTGTAAACTTGCAAACTGCAGTTTCGCTGCAGAAGGCACATAGGTGTGCGAGGGAGGTTTCTTGCAACCCGGTGGGCCAGCGTTAAGGCAGCCGTGTTGTGGGCCGACAAAACGGGAATTAGCAGTGTTACTGCCGACAAACTAATTAAATATAATTGTTTATATCATTTATAACTAGAGGATTCGATTAACGCTCTTTTTTTGCCGAGAAATTGAACCCTAGCGGCCGTCGATTGCTGCGGCTGGCGGCTGCAAGAGGCTGTTGCACTGCCATGCATGTTTCCTTGCCTTCTGCCTCCTTAAGGAAGCCAGGGTTTCCGCTTTCTGTTTGGTTTTTGAGTTATTGTACTCGTTGTAACTCTTTTAATTCAAGGAGAAGGGTATTTCTTGGGGGAGGCGAGTTGCATCGCCACCTGCAGCCGCCGGGTTCAGCCGTGGGCGCTCTTTGGTTTCTTTCCCCTTCTCTTGAAACCCCGTTCAACTTCTTTCTGAATCGGAAAAATATATATCTATTTCTTAGTGGTAGAGCTGCTGCCGTTTACAGGTTTCCCACAGAAAGCAGCAGGCTTCCCAGCTGTACAGCCACTCGGCACGCGGGAAGCAACTAGCAACAGCAACTGCAACGACAGAACCAATATATATATTCTCATTTCTTACAGGCCGAATTAATTCCATTTTTCTGCAGCTGTTACAGAAGCTGCAGATCCGATTGTACCGATGCAGCAGGCGCTACAGGGGCCCCCAGCTGAACCTTAGCCAAAAGCTATATTCCTATTCTTATTTTGTTCATTTCTCAGCTTTCTTCACCTTTTCATCATGTGTGGGATCTTGGGCGTCTGCTGCGGCAACGCCAGCAAGGCGTGCCACTGCTGTTCTCTGCGCACGTTTGCCTTTACTTGGCTGGGAATAAGTGAGTTCAATTTTCTTTCCTTCTTTCTTTTCTCCTTTCTGCTGCAGAAACAGAAACAGGGTAGGAGCTGTATTCTATTTCTTTAGCTTTCTCACGCTGGGAAGGGCCTGCATGCTTGGGCCTTAGTGTTTGGTTTCTCTTTTTTTTTGAGCTTTATTTAGCGCCAGCTTTTCTTATGGGATGGGGGTTGTAAGGCTTGTATTATTCCTTTTTTCTTTTTTTTGTCTGTGTGTGTCAGCCATTGTTATAGCTCTGGTTCAGTTCATAGCAGGCGCTTACCTTTCCTCCTATTTGGCCCCCGTCGATGCAATGCTAAAGAACATAAAAGACAGAATATTACAGATGGATGACCCCACTACAGCGCTGAAGTATTATGGCATCATAGCTGATAGTTTGGCCTCTCTGTGGAAGGGCATGAGTTTGTTGACAACAACAAGAGGTAAATAAGGTGCTGCGTTTTGTTTTTATTCTCTTTTCCACACTCTGCTTATAACAGTATACAGAAAGAAACCTACACAGTCAGAGCATACTATCCTGGTACTTATGCTATCGTACACATAATGCATGCAAACAGATATCTATGCAATACACACCTAATGTGCATGCGTGCACTGGAGAAGGCAGACCATGCATATATATATATTTATACATATGTGTATGGTATGCCATATATATTATATATGTGTATGGTATGCCATAGAAATATATATTTATATATATATATATATATATATATATATATATATATATATATATATATATATATATATAT
>HG711006.1:0-21633 GCA_000499725.1 Eimeria brunetti
TACTAAACAACGATGTAGCGGTAACATCATCCGGCACAGTACTACTCAGCCTGACGCAATCAGATAAGGAGACAAAGTCAGGGCGTTACAGTGGGGACCAGCGGTGGATGCCCACAGACAGACACATACCTTTACTGGCTATTCACCGAAGCTAGAGCGAAATATAAGTTATTCAATTATGAAGTTTATTACCATATGCTACAAAGCGGGCCCAGGACACGAGAGGGTTTGAGCGTTCTATCATAATCAATCCCCATGGCCTGCAGTCCCTCCAGTTGTCCCAGCTCTTGATACCCCATCTTGTGAGGGGAATCGGGATCTCAACTTTAAAATCACTAAACTGACTGCGTTTGTGTTGTCGTTGGGGGCACAAGTCGCAGGGCAAGGTTGGTCTTTGTTGCTCACTGGTGAGACTGAGGTCCTTTCCCGGGGGCCCTGAAATCCCCAGAGCCCCAAGCTCTCTTTGTTGGCAAGCAAAGAGACGTTTCTCACAAGGGGGACCCAGTAAGGTCTGCAGGTTTCCTTGGTGTATCTGGGGATAAACGTGCTACTTGCGCTTTGCGTGAAATGAATGACTAAAGCAACCACTAGCACAGCCGTAAAACCACATTTTGAGAGCTGGGCCAGAGGGCCTGGCAGTGTGCCGGTGAATCCGAACAGTCGCTTGCGCTTCGTCGTCGTGACGCCTTAAAAGACAACCCAGGAACATGTACCTTCTACACAAGCGTGATTCACTACAAACAATCTGTGGTGGACGTATGATGGCACGATATGGGCATACGTTGGTATAAGACACGGTGCTTCGCCTCCTTTCCCGAGCGGATATTGGAAATGTGCCACACCTGTAAGGAAGGTCCCTCGCTCTTATTCAAGGACCACCGTGAGCCGCAATCGAGTCAAAATACCTAGGATAACAGTTGGTAATGGGTTCTGGGGAGAGAGATGAGCTCAGAACCTGTTTCCAAGCCCTTTAAATGGTTTACCCTAAAGGTAAACCGGATTACGGGCTTAGTACTGATGCCAGATAGGACAGGCTCAGATGAATTACAAACCATCTTGCCGCACCTAGCGTTGCAAGGCAGCCCAACAACGGCGACATCTTCGCTGCACTCGCTAACAATGTGGGAAATTAGTAAGCACACACCTGGCAGTCCGTACTCCATCCTTAGGCAGGTGGAGCCAGCTCCCACATACCATGCTACATATGCCATCCCCTATTCCCTGAAATAGCGTAAGTGTAAAATAAGAGATGAGCCCGCTGTCGTCACGCAGGCTGTGTCCCTGCGTGGGCAGCGACCTGGGGTGGCCCAAGGTGCCCTTTCCCAAAATACGAAAAATTGAGACTGCAGTAGGCGGCGTCGCCGGGCTACCCGTATGTTAAGTGAGCAGCGTTTGTCGCAAAAGAAAAAAAGTTACCCTCTGAGTGTCAAGAGAAAAGGGAGTGCGCTCAACGTTTCGTAGAAAGCACTGTACATAATACCATCGATACACAAACTGCCGCAAATGAAGCCACATCGCCCACACCGGCAGGTGTAATCGTCTCCTGTGTATTGACGAGCGCCTGCAAATGCTCCTGAGGGATTCCTGCCCGTACGCAATTCTCGATAACCCATTTGGGTTGTTCCTCTTTTTAACGAAGTATTTACCCTTGTTGGAGCCTCCGCTAGCTGATGCACGCGCGTCTGGCACCCTAATATCCGTTAATAGTTCCCTTTCGTTGTGGATGCTACGTTTCTACTTTGAAATTTTGAGAGAATCAAGGTGATTCCCTAAACAGTTTTAGAAGGCAGCCAGTGATGGTGTGATGGCGTCTCCAGATTGAGAACTGGAGTATTCAGGCCAACACCTTGACCAGAGAACAAGTAGCGAACCTACAAACAAAAATTTGTCGGACCGTGTGGCCCTTCTGCCTGCGTTCTCCGGATGGAGTGCGAGTGAAGTAAAACCAGTCCGCCTGGACTGAAAGTGACCACTGAACGACGGGTATCGTAGTTTCTAGCCTGGCGTTCTTAAGACTGTTTGCGTGTACTGCCGCGCTGCTGCAAGCTGCGTCTGAAAGTCCGAAGCCGCGGGAGTGCAGGGCTTCGACCACCCAGGTGTACCGTCAGATCAGACAACGATATTTCGGTGTAGGCCACTGATGCCCAAAAGCAACGTGGACATGATTGCACTGTCGTATTGTGAACCACTGCGTACAGGGAATATAATCAAGGCACTTTGGGGAATTACGCTGAGTAGAGAGTCGCAGAAATAGCGCGAGCGTGCTGTTCATGCGTTCCCTCTGGCCTTCGTCTACCTGGTTCGCTGTTGTCATGTTGTTGTTGGTGCTAAGCTGCTCCATCTATCCGTAACGGGTGGAGTCAACCAGCTTCAGATCCCTCTCGGTAGGGATGGTTTTCGGAAGATCACCGAGCTTTGCCGGCTGCTGCCATGCACCCCTTCCAAATTCATTTATGAGCAGGCATTCGCAGCCTCAGTATCAACGGGCTCCAACTCTGGATCGTTTCCGTCAAACGCCTAAGCTGCATAAGCGCTTCCGGAGTTCCGTTGCTGCTCTTACTGCTAACGCTGAAAAAGGCTATGAGTTTTCACTCTATCCGCAATAATCAGTACATTTGTCCTCTTATTATCTCCATTTGTGTTTCATTCTGTGAAGAACAAAATCTATCTGCACTTCTCCACAGCATTAAATGTGCAGCGCTGTTGGTGGTCGTCAATGTGGACTGTATTATTTCCCATTAATGACACATACTTATATTTGTACTTATATTTGTTTAAAAACATCCTAGTTTCCAATTTCCGCCCCCGCCCCTGAAAGAGATTCGCATGCCACAGTAGTGCTTACCGCAATCCACGATATATGGGACCTGCGACTGTCATCTCCAAAGCGCTGCCGAACTGGGCTTGCTATTCCTTTGCTCTGGCATTCCCCGCAGGCTCTAACTACATATTTCTACCTATCTGTCAATGCTCTTCCCATTTTCCTCTACCCTGTTTCTGTCGTGTTCGCATTGGAAGGCAGGCTAATGGAGACGCTATGCACTATTGTTGCTCAGTTCGGGCTGTAGGAGTGACCCTTTTCGGCCTTTTGCTCAGAAGCGCACTATTGTTTCGGCGGGTTCAACGCGTTCACGTTTTACTTACGTCCCCACGAGCCAACCGGTTACTGATTGCGTGTCCCCCGCTGGCACCTCTGATACGAATCGATTACATAGAAACATCACATCAACTGTTGGACTTCACTCCACTAATAACCTCTATTTTCTGTTTTCAAGCGTCTTGGAGTCCGCTAGTCAGGTCGAAATGCTCCAAGAGCCGCCGCAAGTGAACTGCAGCAGATCTCCTTGCAACTAATGAGGCACAGTAGCTTCACATGCAAGCGTAACCAAGCATTCTTTCTTCCACATATTGTCGCTGTTGAGATTGTCGGGCGCCTTCACTTAAGTAGAGGCCGCTCACTAAGGCAAAGTGAATGTTCCGTACCCAACGTCGGAGAGGCTATACTACAGAAACCATGGGGTGCTCAACATGCAACGCGTGAAGCGTGGTATCTTCCTAGCGCCGCTAATTAGGCAATGTTGGCCCCAATTTTAATTAGAAATGTTCTCACAACAAACTTGGTTTTGGCTGCCTTTTTAATTATAGTCGCAAGGTACCAGCAACCCAGCGGCAGTTGAATTAGATAGACAAAGTTGACGAAGTTTAAAATATCAAGGGGTTCCTGAGGTTGCAGGATCCGTTGCGAAGGAAGGGGTCTGTCTGTTGGGCTTATATTCCCTGGCATATTATAGTATACGGGTAGTCACAGAGAGAAAAATATACGTGACAAGCTGACTAGCGTATATCACCGTGCCCCTGAATTGCCTGGCGGACCGCCATTCAGCAGAGAGTCGCTAGCGTGCTCCGACAAGCTTGCGGTCCTTTACGAGGAATACTGGAGCTTCCCCACCTGATGTCACGCCACTCAGGCGGGTCATAAACAGTCATGGACGGCATACCAGCTGCAGCATAGGTCCAGGCAAATGATAAGGGCTTGGCACATTCACAGTGTTAAGCCCTAACAATACTAAGAGCATCCACGGCCCTGCAGAGTTGCTGCAAGGCAGGAATGGAGGCCTGATATAGATTATGATGCTTCGCAGATCGGTAGGTACTTGATGAAGCAGTGCTGCTTTTGGGCAGCAAGATCCGGCTTCAAGTCGAACCCTCTGCTCTCCTCACAAGGTGAGATTTCCTTTAAAGCTTTCTTGTTGCTCCTTCTGGGATTGGGTGATGCCTCACCACCTTCCCAATGCGGCTTTTCAGTATGCATTTTTAAGAGCCACTCCAGTTCGCTGCATCCCGGCTACATCATTCACGAATACTCACAACAGCTAGGGGTTTTTTCGGTGAGAAACAGAGCAAACATCAAGTTTTGGTTTGTCTTAGCTTGAGAAGCAACAATCCCGCGTGGACCATAAGACTTTTGGCAATTGCTTTATTATAAATCCTTTGGTCAGCCTCGAAGTTACTGCCTTCCGCTTGGAATGAAGAGTTTGTAGTCTGGGGGAAGCTCGTCTTCAGCGTAGAGTTTATCAGAGAAAAATATTCTTCGAACTCGGCAGTTGGCATGCAGTTGCATTTTGATGCATTCCACGAAATTCGTCCCATATGCCCTCCGAGTAAAGTCTGCCAGGTTAAACTGCACCTGATTCCACCCTTCGTCTAGTCGAAGCGGCATTGTGCAAACGAAGGGCTGGACCCTCGTTGCGCTCTGTACACAAAAATCCGCATGCTGTCACGCTTTAGTGGCTAATTGGTGTCGGTCTACTCAACGCTGCAGTGTTCGAAACCGCGGGGCAAAGGGTGCTTCGAAGGCCTGCAGAAATGGGGAACGCTCGGCCAAGATATATGAGCTAAAAATTTGATGCTCCGGTGCGCCGTAACCCACTTGATAGTTTGATGCCCGAAATCGTCTTCGGACATTTTGATCGTCAAGAACCTGTACTTCAAAAGTAAAATATTTTTTCATCTGAGACAGGGAAAGGCCCAAAGGTCGTTCAGCAATTAGTCTTTTTTGAAAGAGTAGGAGTTACGTTTGGACTACTATGCCACTGTTTCTCTAGAGAGGCATAGCAACTGGAGGCATTCGGAAGCCGTTAAGGCGATGGAAGGGTGCAGTCTTCTACGTCATTCAGCTGTTGGCTTCCCCAAATACAGTTGTCACTGAAGCGAGCAGGATGGCATTGCACTTATAAGGCTACTCGCACGCATTAATACGCAAGAAATACATCCTAAATTGCTGCAGCTTTGAATCGTCACCTGAAACTGCCTTCAAAATACGCAGAGGCTCACATTTTTGACAATCATGACGAGAATAGGTAGCTTGATGCCTAGTGATATCCTGTTTAATGGGCACGTTATATATGTCGTGGACACGTTTGCACCAAGGATTTCAATTACAAAGGACTGAATTTCTTCATCGGTCACCCTCTTAATGTGCCCATTTTGGACAGCTTTGTCCCACAGTTGCAGGGGCTGCGACCTGCAAAGGAAACATTTGTTCGAAGGAATGCCACTGCTTTCTACATTTTGAGGGGCTATTCTAGGTAGGGCTCAAATGCACACATGTACAGGACACTACGCAGTCTGTAGCTTTCCCAAGCTACTCTAGCAATATCGTATCGCTTGTGTGAGTCGTAGCTCTGTGGCTCTTCGAAACGAGCAGGCAGAATCAACGTCACAACCACTTAAACTGCCGAATTCTTTATTTACTAAAATTTCTATCGCTCTTGTAAATGCAGTTCCTCTGTGAAAATGGTTTTACTAAACTGAAGTGGATTATGGCTGCCAATCCTTCGTTTGCGTATACGCCAGAAAGTTATTGTGATTTTTACTGCTCATGCTAGCTAGTTATTCCAACCAGTCCGTTAAAGTCTAAACTCTATGCAGGCCTATTTTTCTGGAGACATCTGCATAGTGAAATTGTTGAGAAGGACCCGATGCTGTAAAGAATCGATATGAATCCCGACTGTAGCGCGTTGGCGAACATCTTCAGGGAGTGCACCCGTCTATGTATACTTTTTTGAACTGTCAAAAATGAGCAACTCTGCGGGAACCTTCTCTAAGATAGTCAAGGCCCTGCAGAGTGTCTTGTTGCACGCTGCAAATCAAAAGTCATGAAGGCGTCCTGGGAAAGCCAACATCGGACAAGGCTCCCATTTGGGGAGGACGTAACCCTCGGATGAAGTTGCAGTTGTTGAAGCACGGTACGCTGCTGAAGAAACGGCCGTGCCAACAAAGGTGTTGTAAGAGAGAATTCTTGTCCTCCATCAATACAATAAACGAGACACCTAACTACCGGAGAGCAACACCTAAACGGTATTCAGTATCAACAGGAAGAATATGCAGATGACAATACCTCATTTTAAGGATTCTCATTTGTTTTAGGATGGATCGGTCACTGCATGGAACATGGGGCTGCCCGCCAGATGCATGCACTGGCCATGGGGCTAGAACCCATATGCATGCGTTCAACAGCCACTGAATTTGAAAGCGGATGTCTTCCAAGCAGCTAGGAGAAGCGCTGTTGCCTTCCTACGTTTATGTGTCACAAAATAACATATATTTGTGCCTCGCTGATATAGCAATATTAATAATGCCTTCATTAACAACAAGTATGTGCTGACCAGACACTTTGGCCGAAGCTGAGGAAGAGCAAGGCGCCACCTCCCTTCCGGTAGTAAGAGTTGGCGCTTCTTGTCCAGATAAGATTTACCACAATAGTTTCCCAACCTTCCACGGTAATGAGCTTTTATTCACTAAAGGGAAGTAGGCTGCAAGTTAATTCCGTGCACAGGGAGCTGCGTGGACCGCTATGCTACTCGAAATCATGCCAAAACTTTCTTCTCAGGAACACAACGCTTCAGTTGCAAAAGCTTCAGTCTCCAAAATTCATTTCACTGCCAAGTATGTGAATCCAAATGGGCTCAAAATTGACCCTGCTGGGCAAGGAATGCTTTTTTTTGACGAGCTGACCACCGGATCCATTTGACTGGTGCAACAAAACGAGTGCTCTGTTGAAAACTGTGCAGGCTTTTAGCATCTCTTGAAAGGGGGTCGTTTCATGATATCAATATATGTGAGGCTTTTGAGGAGCCGGCGAATTGGTAAAACCTTCGGCAAATAGACGACAAATAATCCATCAATATTTTTTCCGCAGAGGCCAGCTAGGCGTATTATTATACGACGGCGGAACAACAAGCTTCTTTAGCATATCCTGGTAGTCGAAGGACAGCTGCTGCAAGCCTCCAACCCATGAGCCTTCGAAAATATTCGGGGGAGATTCGTAAACTGCCCTGTGTGAGGGTCTTCGTACTTCACTCTTGATTTTCGTCCACCTGAGGCTTATCATGGCACCAGTTCTAAGTAAGCAGCCACGTAAGGAAATAGTTGTAGTAGCTAGACTTCTGCACCAATCAAAGCGGCATATTGTTTGACTTTACTATTGACAACCGTGACAAATGCGACTTAGTCACCGGCGTTGCGGAGCACATTCTCGACGTTCCCAGTGCGTATCCTGGCCCTCACAACTTTACGCAGGGTAAGGCGAGGCATCATTAGCTTATATACTGAGCATTCATACCGTTATTCAGCCCTTTTCTGAAAAGCAGCCATAACGCTATGCTAAACAGTCTAAAGCTGCCCTTACAAATGCCGTAGAAGGGTCTGCCCAAAACGCCTACTTGTGAGCAGAACGCACTGACCGAGACTTGTTGCCTCTCGATCCAAGGAGCCAGCTGCTACTAGTTTGGGACTGCATGTGTGACTGGATCAAGCAGCAGCTCCAACAAGGCAACGGAGTAACGGCAAAAGGTTTCGGTGAGTTTTTTCTGAGCTGCTGCAATCCCCCCTCACATAGTCTCATGAAAGACGGGAACACGCGCTAACTGGAAATCGTTGTAAACGTCTATTCAACTGCGCATTGTTTATTTGCATTAGTTGTTTAATGTGGTCATGCCAGGGCATCAACATTACAAATGATATACGGAGCCTGACGTCCGCTTCGAAAGGCCGCTCAGTGTTGCAGACTTCATATTTGCATTCAGGTTCCTTTACTTTTGAGAGAACAGTGCACCAGCTGCCCCCCTTTATACCTGAGCTAAACCATGTAGGCAAGGAAGCAGAATCTGTGGAGCCTCGGTTCGTGATGGCCGCCGAGCTAGCGGCTGAGGTTCACAGACAGCCTACTACTAATATGCTGGAGAAGAATCACAACAAAGGCTCGATTTTCCAAACCAAGAATATGAAGTGAGAACTATGAAGTGCATGAATTTACGGCGGAACACTTCCCACGCATTTGTGATCGTAGATATCTGCGTGGAAATAATACACCCTGTAACACTTTTAAAAACACCGTAAGCAAATATGAGCAAACCACTACACCTATTCTAATTTGCGTTTCTTAAAGTATTATAACTATAATGAACGCATTTGCATATTGCGTATGTTCTGCATGACTACTACCGGCTTTTAAATATTTGGAAAGGTTTTTGAATCCAGTTCCTATAGGAGCTGCATGCTATCTAGAGACCGCCGTAGTGGCGTCGGCATTACGAGCATTCTTCTCTGCCATACCGCAGTTAAGTAAGTGAAGCAACGCAAACATTCACGCCCTGCCTTGAATATTCTTTTGTTTCCTTGTGCGATGTCAAGGCGTCACAGGAAAATGTACAGTTGGGCACTTCAGCTTTCGCAAAGGGTAGCAATTAGTATATTTGGTACTGTGGTAGCTTTGAATCGTTCTACCTCATGCTGTTTGTCAACTAGAAACCAGCCTAAATTCGTTGCAGTTTTTGTTGGACACAGTTAACAACAACTACGATCTGGCCCTCGACTTTAAATTCTGTAAAGTAAAAATCGAGAATAAGAAGATGTCATGCAGTTTCACCACCTCGATAAAACAAACAGCGCAGGTAAATACAGCCACACAAAGGGATTCAAGGGACTTCGTACACACGTACCTTCACTTCTCAGTAATCTCTAAAACCCAGCGCGAAGCAGTGCATCCCTATCAGCAGAACAGTAGGCAATGGGACTTCGTTTCTCCATGCCCTTCTGTGACAGGCTACCATTGACTCGAGAAGAGAAAATGGACCTACCCCCGTCAAAAGCGCCTGGAGCTGCTGCAACAAATCCAATGCTATGGCATCTTTCTTGAGGCACCAGAGGCAGCCAGAAGGAACACTGCCCGCAGTGACAGCACCAACAGTTTCTCAGAGACTAGAACAGATGAAGCTACAGCAAGTGGACAACTTGAGCCTCGTCACCTCTGCAACTGTTTCTAAAAGCCGTGTTTGAGTGTTTAGGCCCGAGATTCACAGCTGAGGCAAGCTTGGCAATCGAAATGCGCCTGCAGACACCTTCGGCACTCGGATTCTATCTCGATCTCGATGCACACTTGGTTCTGATGGTTCTATAGTGCCGAGCCACCGCAAAAACCACTTGTAAGATCAAAATTTTCCTTTCAGTACGCCGCTGCACACTTCCGATTTTCGCTCCCAGTAGCGATACTCGTTGGTCCTTCCTCCAGACGTGCTCACACCAGACCCGCTACGCTATGCTCAGCTTCGCTTCACAGCCATTGCTGACCCTTTGATACAACCTGAAATTGAACAAATTGTGACATTTTCCCCAAATGATGTCGATTAACCAAACTCTCGTCTTGCGCGCTTTCTCACAATGCCATGCCAGGTTTGATATATCAACTAGCATGTTCGTGCACGGGTTCAAACTGATCGCACCCCTAGACGTAAGCGCAGTTTCAAATATTCTCAATCACTGAACAAAAGGCAATTTTGGTTACGTAGCTGCCATCTGCATGCCTTTTCTGCCGGTTCGCGCAGTGCGGAGTGGTGAAGGTCATTTCAGCCACCCAGCGCCGCTCAGCTGGATTGATAGAAATACGAACTGGAGCCTGCGATGTAGTGAACATTCGCTATAACCACGGCAAGAAATGGTAACCTAGCATTTTGTCGTGCTCATTCTGTTCATAATAAGCGTGTTACCGCGTAAGAGCATTTGGATTGACACTAGCTAAGCTCTCGATGAGTTTCTTCGTTAATATGTATTGAGATGCGTCGGGTTGGACCCTAAGTAAGAGTATCCTAACCGTGCAAAAAGAAGTGGCGACACTTGCTGGACTGTCCCCTTCCAAGCCCGAGCCCCAATACGTTGGGCCTTTGCGCCAGGGAGTATGGAGATAGCAGAACTTTCCTTTTTCTCGAAGAATGAAGTATGGAACTAATTTGAATATTTGGTTTAACTTATTTCACTGAATAACAATGTATCGTGAACACCATCAGCCTCAGTAGCAGACTGATATACGCAGATATACGGAAAGGCCGTCAGGGGGTCTGCAGTGGTGACCAAAGGAAGTGCCCCACAGACGAAATACTTTCCTTTACTGGCTATTGTGGCTGAGTGAGAAATTATCAATTTGAGGATGTACTTTATCACAATATGCTATAAGGCAAACTCAGGACTAAAGAGGGACTGAACGTTCCTTCACAAACCATTTCCATGACTTGCAACTCCTCTATTTGTCGTAGTTCTTGCTACCACATTGTGTGAGGGGATTCGCGACCTTCACGATAAAATCACTCAGTGAGTTCTGCTTGCGATTGTTTTACCGTTGGGGGCACAAGCCGCAGAGCTAGGCTACTCTTTGTTGCTTGCTGGTGAGAGACAGGCCCGTTCCCGAGAACACTAAGATCCCTAGAGCTCCAACCTCGCCTTTGTTAGCACACAAAGAGTTCTCACACTAAACGGTCGCGCACTTTTACTCTCGGACAAATGTGCAACAAACTATATATTAGTAGTCTGACTTCACCGTTGGTCTCCTGAAACCATGCACAAACAAACTGATGCCTCTCGATGCAGCTCTGACAGCTTTCCCTGTGTAGGGTTCTTGATCCTACCACTTCCCGTCACCGTACCCACTTATAGTTAAACCTACACTGCAGCGCATGCTGGGAAAGCTTCGTAGGCTGTTTGGGCTCCAGAAAAGTACTACCCTTGCTCAGATACTGCCACAATTTTCTTGCCCCGTCCTGTAAATAATATGATCATAACAGCGATTGCGGCTCTTCGACTACAAATTAAGGACAAAGTACGCCTCCAGTACGACTCCAAAAGACCCAAGAACATTTCCACTGCCTCCACATTGGGCTGCCTGTCATATTTCTTCCGTTGGCAAGGAGAGAAAAATTCCTTGTGAGCCTATTTGTTATCTGAAAACGTATTGGGCTCGATAGTATGGGGAAGCTGCGTGGGGTCCAGTGTGACGACGGGCCCAGTTTTCGGTTGCCGTCCCGTTGTGGGAGAGATAATGATAAATACACATTATTCCAACCGGGATACGGCTGGATCTTTCAAAAGGCATCGTTTTTCTATGAATGTTTCCTTTTCCCCCGAAGAGCCCTGTATAGAGCCAAAGTACTTGAGAAAGAGAGCCCGTCCGGAAAGCTGTTAATGTAGTGAACTTTCACTACAATCACGGCAACCATGCCGACCTAGCAGTTTGCCAGTCCCTTAAGAGGCCTGTTAGCGTGTACGGATGTAAGTTTTAGCTGTCATAAATTGAGTAAGCACTCAATAAATTCCCTAGGCATCAAATCCTAGAAAGAACTGTATTGTTTGGACTCCAAGTAAGGGTGTCGTGACATGCAGCATAACAGTTTCGACACATGCGAGACCGTCCCCCGTTCCCAGATCCAGCCCCTGGGACAGCTGCGCCGGGACGAATGGGGATACCAGAGCATTCTTTTCTTCGCAGAAAAAACATCGAACTATCTTGAAGCTATTGTTCTGTTTATTTACCGGATATGAATGTATCTTGAACCTTGTGAACCTCAGCAATAGTCTCCTTCCGGCAGGGAGATATGCGATGTAGTGAACACTCACTACACTCACGGCAAACAATGCTAACCTCACAGTTTGCCGTGCTCATTGTGTTCATAAGAAACGTGTTAGCTTCTTCTGGGTTGACACTTACTAAGTAAGTTTTCAATGACTCTCCTAGTTAATAAGTATTAGATGTAGTTGTGTTGGACCCTCAGTGAGAGTATCCTTGCAAGTGTAACAAGAAGTGGTGACAGATGCTGGACTGTCCCCTTCCAAGCCCCGGCCCCAGCACGTGGGGCGGCCTTGCCAGGGCGTGCGGGGACGGCAGAACATCCCTTTTTCTTATTAACCAATAATGAAACGATTTTGAATGTTTTTACTGAACAACGATGTAGCGGTAACATCATCCGTCACAGTAATACTCAACCTGACGCAATCAGATAAGGAAAGAACGTCAGGGCGTTGCAGTGGGGACCAACGGCGGGGGCCGACACATTTCTCTACTGGCTATTGACCGATGCTAGAGCGAGATATAAATTATTTAAGGATGAAGTTTATCACCATATGCTACAAAGCGGGCTCAGGACTAAAGAAGGCCTGAGCGTTCTATCATTAACAAGCCCCATGGCCTGCAATCCCTCTACTAGTCCTAGCTCGTGATACCCCATCGTGTGAGCGGAATCGGGACCTCAACTTTAAAATCACTAAGTGACTTCTGACTGCGTCTCTGTTATCGTTGGGGGCACAAGTCGCAGGGCAAGGCTGGTCTTTGTTGCACACTGGTGAGAGAGAGTTCCGTTTCCGAGGGCCCTGAGATCCCCAGAGCCCCAAACTCTTTTTTGTTGGCAAGCAAAGAGAAGTTTCTCACATACTCACCTGCATGCTTGCAGTGGGGACATAAAGAGGTGCCCCACAAAGGAATATCATTCGGTACTGCCAGTCCCTGTCTAAAAGAATATTGGGTTTATAAGGGTGGCTTTATTCTAAAGCAAGGCATGGACTGAAAGGGGACTTAGCGCTCGCTCACTAGCAGCTTTCCCTGGCCCGCAGTTTTGCTTCCAAATCGCATGAGGGAGCTGGGGACCTTCCCTGAAACTGATTAGTGGGAACTGCTTCCGATCGTGTTGTCGTTGGCGAGACAAGTTGCGAAGTTGAAATGACGGTGGGGTTCAGTAAACAAGCTTTAATTTAGTCAAATGGCTCAACTAGATGGTTCAAATACTGTCACAGCGAGAGCTGGTCTCCCGTCCACCACTAGGAAACCTAGATACACCTGCATAAGGGCCTACCTGTTGCGAGATGAGGTAGCTTCAGAGGGGTTGCAACGCACCTTGCCGTAACCAGTGATACAAATCCGACTAATACAACAAAGCGGCATTTCCTGCATGTACTAACCCAGTAATCAGTTCATCATTCCATATACAGTCCGAGCAAGTAGAGACGGAGGTTCTAACCTCCCACAGAACATGCTACATCTACTTCACAGCTTTCGAAAAAGCACGCACTCCCGTGCTTCACGTCAGGCCGATATACCCAGAAAGGCGGAAAGAAGATGAATAAAAATGTGGGGAATGGGCAACCTACACCCAATGCTACTGCGTGCCTGCTTCGCCGGCGCTGCTGGCCCTTTCCCCGTAGATATTGACTGATTCGCTGGCGTAACCGCAGCTCAACAACCACGTCCGTAGCTGCTACTTGTCGCGGGCATCCAAGTCTACTCAAAAACAAGACCTGAGCTGCTACCATCTTCCAGGTTGCCTTTCCGCACGGGTAGCGGCAAGGGAAGGTCCAAAACGCGGGACCAGTCCCACGCTTTAGAGCTTTGGTCGGCGGCAATGCTCAGCCAGCTGTTGGTAGAAGTGATTTCTGTTATTCGGGGAAACTGAGAGCTGTCCCTGCAAGTGCGCCCACTCCTGCTGTTCGTCGCGGGTGAGTTTGATCCAACTTTGGAAGGCCGGGGTCCTTGTAAGACTGCTACAACAGAGTGCATTCGCTTTTCCCTTGTTTCTTGCAGTGTCTCCGCACGGAATAGGAACCTTCTCCATCATTTATTTTTGGGGCACTGCTTCTCCGCCTACCGTAGAGGGTGAAAATGTCGTTTGTAGTGCTGAGAGGTGCACACTGCGATTGCTTCCTGATACCTAAACCTTGATAGTGTCGTCAGGGAGGCGCATTTACGCCCTTAACTAGCCCACCCAAGGCATGGCTAGGGTCGTCCCGTTGTGAATGGGCCCACCGTAGAGGTTCAGTACCATAGCTATATTGCCAGTTTGACACTTAAAATAGCATATACCACCAAGAATAAGCGTTGGCTAATAGTCACTGCTGTGCAACAGGCTGCCCTGCTTTGGGGCGAGTTTCGTTGGTCTCACCTGCCTCGATGGCCCTTGCGGCGTTACCAGTGTAACAAGGGTCCTTGAGTTCACTCAAAGGCCATCATAAGCTACAGCAGTCAAAATACTCGAGGTGAGAGCTCGCAAGAGGTCCCTAAAAGCAGCTGATCTCCCGTTCAGCCCCATGCCGGATAGTTACACCTGCCTGAGGGCTTCGGCGCCGTGCAAGACGCGCGGCATCAGGTTTGCCACGCACTTTCTCGCAGCTGGTGCTACAAAACAGACTAATATGTAATCAGAACCAAGCCCCCTTTGTTGCATGCACTAACATTGCAGGCAAGCGACAAACACGTACGTGGCAATCCATAGTCAGCCCAGGAAAGTAGAGACAGATGTACCGACCTCCCATAGAGCATGCTACACATGTACCACCTGGGCGGCAACTAGTGTAGACGAACCTAGCAACGCGCCGCGTTACTATAGCCAAAGGTAAGGGGGGCTTCCTATTATTCAGAATTCATTTAATAATCTGTTTTTGGTTGTTGCCAAGCTAGAACAATACGGTTCAAGCTTTAGCTTACTGTGGCTGCCGCCGCCGGGCCTGCCAATGTGCAGGACGGCATGCAAGGGCCTCAATGCAAAACTTTCCCACAACTCAGCTCTGCATTAGCTGCATTCGTTGCCAAACTGCATATAGTGTTGAAACAAGTGTGAAGGCGCTTTCTGCCATTGCTGGAAGTGCCGAGGAATCCCAGGGAGCACCACGACGATGACATAGCGGCGACCAGTGTTGTTGCAAGCGATATAAGAAGGCGGAGATATTTGGGAAAGTGACAACTTCTTCCTGACGTAATCAATACTGGCTCATGGCTGCTGCAAGGAGGGGTTTGCTTGCATTGGTGCCTTCCACACGGCAACGTGGCATTGCAGTCGGTGCTGTCCCGTACTTGTCCTGGAAGCATAGGTCGTTACAACAATAGTGCCCATAAGTGTGTTGTGAGTGTTTGTATCAACAACCCAACATACTAGTGACGTCGTGCGCAAGCGCGAATGGCGGGGATGGAGGGCCAAGGAGAGCTGGTGACCTTGGAGGAGGGGTGGACCAAATTGCGTCTCCAGGGGATTGAAAAGGTCCAGCGGTTCCTGGAGCAGCGACCCGAGCGAGGCCATACCACTAAGCGTGTTTGCGTGGTGTCGAACGAGGACTACGCTGCTATATACACGTAAGGGGGCCGCCAGCCCTTAATGCACTTGCAAGGTAGCCGGTGTATACGCGAATTATGGGCTCATTAATCATTTTATCATTTGATAGACTAGCAGATCGAAACATCCATTACCAGGAGTGACTGAACTTTATCCTACGGAGTGCCTCCTGCACTGTATGCGTGATACCGTTTTTACTTGAATCCACGGATTTGCGGAGCCATTGATGCAGGATGGTCTACACGATGTGCACACAGCGCTCTCCATACAATTTCTCACAAGACTTGTACCAGCTCTATGGAGATTCCATTGTTCGTTACGTCCACTCGACGGTAATGCACGGCACATTCGGAAGGACTAGCATCTGGAAACGACAAGTTGTGTTGCATGAGGCTTCTCCGTTAAAATCTCCAGAAGTTACAGCCAAACCTGTCTTCTTGATTTGGTGGATGCTGCGGGATTTGTTGTACATAGGTGTAGGCGCTTGCTAATGGTGTGCAAGTGAATGCCGTGTATGCCGCTTCCCCTGTGTTCAGGTGCTGCCCTCTCTGGAAAATAGGAGAGGTTCCGACCTTTTAGAAGAGTTGCTCTGTCGTTGGGAGAATCACCGCACCTTAGTGAAGTGGCTACAAAAGTTCTTCGCCTATTTGGACCGTTACTACGTCAAGATGTACATGGAGGCGCCCCTTGTAAAGAGAGGAATCGCGATTTTCAAAGACCATGTAAGCTGAGGCTCAGCCTCCAGCAGAGACGCTCTCCTGGCTAGTCCGCCAATGCTCTGTGTATTTTGTAAGCCCTTCATTCTACCCGTTCTTGGAAGCGCTCTGAACCGTTGCAGGTTTTCGAACGAGTGAAGCAGCCTGTATCTGCTGCGATTGAAGAGGCGATCCGGCGTCAGCGGGAAGGTAGGCCGTTGGTGTCGATTAATCGGTCGTTACAAGCCGCTTCAGTCAGGACACGCCCAACGGTACCCTGGGTTGTTGCCTGCATTCGTTGCGTCAGTACGAAAAGAGGCGTGCATGTCTAGTTGCATGCACCTGTCGCAGGAGAATCTCTTGATGAGGAGAGTGTAGCGCAGCTGGTATGCATGTACATTGGCCTTGACCCAGAAGATGAGGGCTTAGGTCTGTACCAGCGTGAGTTGGAGGACTTGCTTCTAGCCTCTACTAAGCAGTTTTACGATCGCAAGGCGAGAGAGTGGATAGCAAGCAGCACCTTTGCCGAGTACCTACAACTTACAGAGGTGAGCATTCTCGATGCAAGCTTGCTTGCGAGCCAGTGCTCCCGTATAATATATATAACGATTATAAGCGCCGTAGGTCCCCAGGTCATTTCGTATGACGTGTGTTGTATCCTGTTTTTCGCAATATTAGACTTAGATTTTTATGACTGAGTACTGGACCTGTGCCAACGCTCTTTATCTTTTTTCTCAATTCGCAGGCCGCGCTTGAGGCTGAAGCGCGCAGGTGCGAGAGGTATCTTCACAGCAGCAGCAGTAGCAAACTGCTGGGTGTCGTTGTTAAGAGCACGTTGCAGCAGCACCAGCAGGAACTGCTGGAGAAGGATACTGCTATTCCCTTTCTACTTGCTGGGGAGCGGCGAGCTGAATTGCGGCTCGCGCATAGGCTGTTTGCTCTCGTCGATGGAGCGGTTGAGAACTTGGCAAAGCAGTTCAAGATATACATCTCAACATGTGGAGAAAAGGTAGGGAGAATTACCGCGACACTCAAGAGACGAACTACGTGCTAGCTTGCAAAATTTTCAGAACGTGCTTCGGCGCCTTCCGCATATTTTTGACTGTGTGTGAATTGATTTTTTGCGGCTTGTTATCTTCTGCCTTTTTTAGCTGGTGCAACAACGGATTGCGGCAATGCGAGAGACACAACAGATGAGGGCGCAAGGTTCGAACGGCAGCAGCAGCAACGCCGCGCTGTCACAGCAGCAGCAGAGGCAGCAGGACATTATATGTGAGCACCGATTTGTGGAGAGCGTGTTGGACTTGCACGACAGATTTAAGAGTATTACGCTGGACTGCTTCCGCGCTCAGCCGCGGATTTCTCAGGATGCTTTTGGGTCTTCAACGCGGCCTGCCCCCCAGGCTGATTCCTTGTTTCAGAAGGCATTAAAAGAAGGTCCGTACGGTGCTGCTGCTACTCACTAGTCCCAATAAGGGGTGGCTGACACATTGTGAACACATTTTGTGTTGCCGTATGTGTGGGCCTTTGTTGCGCTCTCCTTCACTGTTTCAGCATTCGAGAGCTTTGTTAACGTGCAGTCTCTGCAGCCTCCCTTTGCACAGCTTCTGGCTTCGTTCTGTGATCGGATCTTGAGAAAGGCAGGAGGTACGGCATAGTGTTCTGTATAGCTGGTAGGGCGCATTATTGCCCAGCAGAGTGGACGGTTTCGAGCCGTCCGCTCTGCTGACCCGCGGTATAAACAACTGTTTGAGACTGTCTGTGTACTTGTGGCCTACTTATTTTGGGCGTTCTCTTACATCACTTTAACAGTCCGAGGCTGGTTCAGTCAAGATAATGAACTCCTTTCCCGTCTTGTATTTTCTGTAGGCTGTGCATTCCGTTGCTAGAAGGCCATGCTGCTGTTGTTGCAGGCGAGCGAATGGGTGACGAAGAAATCGAAGAATGCCTCATGAAGGTAGTGGAAATATTCAACTACGTGACAGACAAAGATCTCTTTGCTGAGCAATACAGGTGCGTATTCTGCTTCAGATTCCTTAAATTTGGTCTTGCAGGCGCACTATCAATGTTTGTAGCAAACAGCTTGGGCCTGGTATGCCTAAGCTGGACGTTACTCGGCATAGCGCGTTGCTGGTGGTGCACTGTGTTGTACGGGCTCACAGAACGCAGTTGGGTCGCCGGCTGCTGCACGAGACCTCAGCATCACTTGAGTTGGAGCGGCTACTGATAGCAAAGCTACGCCTCAAGTGCGGTGCCCACTTCACAGCAAAAGTGGAAGGGATGGTCAATGACTTGCAAGTTGCCGCTGGCCTAATGCGTGCTTTTCAGCAGCAGCAGCAAGAAGAGCAACTCAAGAAACAAAGTGATCATCGTGATCAGAGAGTGGACGACTCTGCAACCCGCCTTAAGGATGCATCAGTTCCATCGGCCTCAGTGGAGACGGTAATGATGGGCGATGTGGAGTTCTCCGTGCAAGCGCTAAGCACTGCACACTGGCCAACGTATCCAGGCAAGCGATTTCAAAACTTCGGATGATTGGCGCTTTTTTGCAGAGCCTGTGCAGGCTCTTTCAGGCGTGTCCACTCATAACTTGAGTTTGTTCCCAGGAGTCATTAATGCCTCAGGCGTATGAATTCGTTTTGCATCAGCTTTCAGTGGGCAGGGCGTTGCCTGTGGCTTGTTCCTGGTGCATGCAGCACCCGACTTGCGCCTGCCGCCAGAATTAGCTCAATGTGTGGGGGCCTTCGAGCAATTTTACGCATCTCAGACTCAACATCGAAAGCTAACATGGGTTAATTCCTTAGGTAGGTCCATTATAAATGTTCGCCGTGTCCACAATTAAAGCTCACTGACATCGACATGGGGACGGCGTGCCACCACAACACGCCGGCATGCTGTAGAGCTTTCACCGCAGCTTGACTCTCTGCCTGTTCACGACCGCTTTTATGATGCTTTTTATTTACAGGGACTGCTCTCGTTGCTGCACAGCTCCAGAAGCGCCAAGATCTTATCTGTAACACAATGCAGGCGACTCTGCTGCTAAGGTTCAACAGGAAGCAAGACGACGGTAGCAGTGGTAGCAGCGGTTGCAGCGCGGGTGATCCTGCGCTATCGGTGCAGCAGCTTGTGGAAGACTTGCGCCTTGACGAGTTGACAGTGAAGAAGCTGCTTGGCTCGCTGATGCTTGGCCGTTTCAAAATACTCAAAAAAGTGGGGGGTACAGTAAATGAGTTGTCTTGGCTGGGCGAGCCGGCTCTTACGAACTTCATAGGTTGTTGCCGTGTAAAGTTTGGTGGAGCACACTGTGCTGCAGAGACCAAGAGGTTTCATTCATAGAGCGCATTCGCGCTTTACCTCAGGGTGCAGACGCGCCTTTGCTTGTACCATTGTCGAAACGTTTCCGCAGGGCGAGAACGACATGTTTCAGGTGAATGAAAGCTTTTCGTGCCTTCACCGGAAGATCAAGCTGCCAACTCCTGTGCAGGAAGAAACCCAGTGCCGAGGTGAGCTTAGGACTCCTGTTCTTTGGTACAGTCGGGAATACTAACATTAGTTGTCTTGGACGGAGCGTTAAAGACGGGCGTAGAGCACGGTGGACAGCTGTGGTGACCGTGTTTCTGACGAGTCGAGAGATTACACAACTTATGAATGTGCTGACTTGAATTTGGTGCAGCCCGCGTTGAAGAGGACAGGTCCATTACGGTTGACGCGGCCATCGTGCGCATTATGAAGACACGCAAGGTCAGATTATGTACCGATTGGCACCCATTGCCATTGTTGCACGTAGAATTGTCGAAGCAGTGTGCACTTTTTTACCCTCTCCATGGACTCCTGAATGGTGGAGAGTAAAAGCTGCGTTTGCTGTTCCTCTAAACAGAGCTTGTCACACCAGCAGCTAGTAGGAGAGGTCATGGCTCAGCTTCATTTCTTCCAGCCGCCTCCGAAGCTTCTGAAGGAGAGAATACAAGACTTGATTGCCAGGGAATTCTTGGAAAGAGACAAGGACAAGCCTACACAATACAACTACGTGGCATGACTCGTTCTTGAGAAGGCGATTTCGACGTTGTACTAAAGGCTGCTGAGTTGTTCCATTGTCGCATCCACTACTTTCAACTGACAGAGTAGTCTGATATGCAGTAAAAGTAATGGTTTGGAAACGTGTGACAGAACACTTCCGATGGCTGTTCAAGTGGAAGTGCAGCAGGCTCCGGATCGAAATACTTTGAACCGGTTAACTAGCCGGCTACGGCACGCTGCGGTTCCTTGGACATGTATGCAGAAGGCTTTTAAATTCCCATTAAGCTAAACCTGCCTGGGGAGTAGTGTTGGGGTGGAAGCCGCCAAAACCGCCAGTTACTGTGCCACCTTCAGAATGGTAGAGGAACTATGCGGAATGCGGGTAACCATATTTGTTCCAACTAGTTTTACGTCTCGGTTAGCCGCCTTGTTAAGGGGTACTGCACGACGAACGAAGATGGAGGGTCAAGGTATTTGTACACTTGCTCTGAACCTGTTTTGTCTCTGGTGCGCTGCTCCAAGTGTATTCACCGCTTTTCTGTACCTTTCAGCAGCGTGTTTCTCGTCTTCGAATTTGGTCTCTATAAGCTTCAGCTCTTGGAGTTGCAGCTGAAGTTCTTCCTGTCTATCTTGCAACGCTTGCTCGAGGAATTTGATGTAGCCTGTGAGCCGCTGCTGCCCGTTGACGACCCGAGAACTGTACACTGACAGTTCATGTTGTAGGTGCCCCTCCTGCTGAGCCACTTCACGAGAAAGCGTTGATAGCTCCTTGTACACGTCATTCTCAAGTTGTTGCAGCAGAGATACTACGTCCCCGCTGCCGAGTCGCAACTGCATCACCAACAACCGAAACCGGTCCACGAAGGAGGCCACTTCCTGGTTCGCGAAGAAATGGACTTCGTCGGGCAGAGCTGCATACTGCTCGTCAGACAACGCGCTGGTTACCACATCTGGAGGCAATTCCACCACTTTCAACGGCGCCTCCCTTCTTTTTCGTTCATTCTGCTCTATTGCCCGTAAAAGTTCAAAGTCAGCTTGCTGGTCACTCGCCGTTCCTTCAAAAACGGTTGCACCACCCTCCTCTTGTAGATGTTCCAGTTCCAGTGCCTTCTCTTGAGCCTGTAATTCCTCATGGGAAGGTTGGAATCTGCAAGAGAGCTCTTGAAGGAAAACCTGTAGGGATTTTAGTAGGGAACACTGCTCAACTTTTCCAAGTCTCTCCATTGCTTTGATTTCGGCTGAGCAGAAGGCCAGCGATCGAAGGAGCACGCACAAGAAAAAGCTGAAACAAATGATGCCCATAAAAAAGAGATAGGGGAAAATAAAAGCCCCAGCCATGATGGTATCTGCCTGAAAGAGTTGCGATAAGGGGAAGAAACCTGTCGTCAGCATGATCGTGGAAGTAAATGAATTCTTGAGGGTTGAGTAGCTCTCCAATTGGCGCCCGAAGGACAGAAAGCATAAATAGGAGAAGCCGATGAACACCAGTGTTGTTCCTATCA